>ML281259.1:470-36101 GCA_005239495.1 Nicotiana undulata | reverse complement strand
TTGTATCTATGTAGCCGCCCGTTGACACTGTGACACTAGTCCTGGCACACACTTGTAGTTATCAGGGTTGTATATGTATTGGGCCTAGCTGTGGTTCAGCTTGTTGCTACGTCCTTACCCCATACCGTTGATTATATTCCGCACTTTTATTGTTATAGTTGTACGTTGGCTTGCCTAACCTCGCCGTTAGGTTCCATCACGGCCTGAACCGGTTTTGGGTCGTGACAGTCCATTGGTTCCACAACGGTTACTTCAAATCCTGTCTTCATGTTACGACAAGTCTACACCTCGACAAGCTTTGAAGCAGGGGGCATTTGTAGACAATTAAAATTTTATTAAATTTGAATCCACAAGTAATTTGTATTTTATCATATATTAAATACATATTAGTCCAAATAAATATCATGGGTTAATATAAATGGGTCAATTATTTAAATCCAATTAAATTGATTTAAATAAAGGTCCAATATACCGTTGGACTAGCCCATTAGTTGGTCTTCTATCAAATGGGTCGGCCCATAATCCTCAAGCCCAATGATCCACTAGGATTTTCTTGGAGACTACTCCACCCCATGCCTATATAAAGGGGTTAAAGTAGAAGGCTAAGGGACAAGCAAGTAGGCAGAAGGAAAGACTAAAGAAGCTCTGAAGAATAGCATCAAGGTCTCCATCCATATCTGCAATCGTCGTTTGTGGTCAAATTCCAAAGGTGAACTCAAATCATAGGCGTGGAGATTCAAATCTTCTGTTCGTGATAACCTAACACCAAATCTTGGTTCGTGACGACCTTCAAATTGTTCGCGACGCACTACAAACTTGAAATCCATCAAGTTCAAGATCAAGCTCTCAAGCTCTTGAACCATCGTCCGTAAGGAGAAGAATCAGATGACTACATCTCTTTAGATTTAGAGATATTTTAGAGATTCTAACCCCATCACTTAAAATCGAATATAATATTTGTCACTATATTTCTTGTCGTGATTATTATTTTTCAAGAGCGAAATTTAGTTGTTACAGAGGCATTTCGGCGAAAGTTGGAAACTTGAGATGTTTGACCCATAGTTGACTTTTGTGACATCGGGGTCGGAATGCGATTCCAAGAGTTGAACAACTCTGTTATGTTATTTGGGGGTTTCCTACAAAATTTGATGTCGTTCGGAGTTGATTTGATGTGGTTCGGACGCTTGGTTGCAATTATAGAATTTCTTGAAGTTCATGGTGATTTTCATGCATTTTGGCATCCGATTTGTGGTTCTATAGGTTATTTTGGTGTACCGATCGCGCGAGTGAGTTCACATGATGTGTTTAGACTTGCGTGGGTGTTTCGTTTGGAGCCTCGGGGGCTCTGGTGAGTTTCAGATTAGCTTCGGTTTGTTTTGTTAACCTTTTTGTGTGCTGGTTCTGATTTTCTCGCATTTGCAAGGTTTTGGTCGCAAATGCGACTACTGCAATTGCGAGGTAGTCATCAAAATTGCGAACATGTGCTGCTGGGGGTTTGGTCGCATTGGCGAAAGAAACACTGCTTTTGCGAAGCCTTCAGAGTTCGCATTTGCGAACTCCCTATCGAATTTGCGATGGAGTCAGGATTTTTCAAGCTTCACTTTTGCGAAGAATTGTTCGCTTTTGCGAGTTTGCATTTGCGAACCCAGAGTCGCAAATGCGACATCTGCAGCCTACTAAAAAGCTGGGAATTCTGAATCTTATCTTTATTTTACCATATTTTTGAACCCTAGGTCTGAGAGTGGGCGATTTTGAGAGAAGATTTTCATACCAAATCATTGGGTAAGTGTCTCTAACCAGTTTTCAACTATATTTTGTGATTACATATTAGATTTAACATGAAATTCATGAGTATCTAAAGGAAAATTTGGGGAAAATTGTAAAATCTTTCAAAAATGAAAAATGATGATTTGAAGGACAAATTAATATCAGAACTTGATAATTTTCATATGTTTGAACTCGTATCAGAATGGGTGTTTCGGGTTTTGTAAATTTTGTCAGATTCCGAGGTGCGGGCCCGAGGAGTTGAGTTTTGTTGACTTTTTGCAAATCGTATAAGAATCATAGCTTTGTTAATTGAAATTATTTTCTCTTGCATTGTTTGATGTATTTAAGTCGTTTTTGGCTAGATTGAGCCGAGCGTTGATGAATTGGTAAAGGAAAAGCTAAATTGAGTATTGAATATGCCGAAGTGAGGTAAGTATATTGCCTAACTCTTTGTGGGGGAACTACCCCTTAGGATTTGAGTCCTCTATCTTGATTGTCGTCTATGTACACGAGGTGACGAGTGCGTGCTCGAACTAACTCATGGGAAGTTTTCCTTTTAGGGTTCTTAAGTCCTTATATTCACCGTATATGAAGTTGTTCTTGATACGTTTGAGTTCTTATTTACTAGTTTCACCTCTACATGCTTTGATTAGAGATAATCACTTTAGGATTCAACCTTACTGTCTACTTGACCCTGATTTGACTTAACTGAAGATTTTTACCTCTTCTGTCGTCATGCTATATTTTCATAACTGCTTATCTTTAATTGAAATTATTATTGTCTCGTCCTATAATTGTTTAGTCGTAATTGGAGTTGTGATTATCTTTTGCTGCTTACCCTTACTTGAATTATTGAATATTCCTCGAAATTTCTCAACCTAAAGAAAAAGGAGATTAGATAACCTATATCCTAGTTGACTTGTCTTTATTTGGAACTATTTGACTCGTGTTGGTTTCTTATTGTTGACTGGAATATTGTGTAATCGATACTACACTTTGTTTTGTTTTCTCTTGTTAAGTTGTTCTCCGTGCACCTAACATTCCTAACTGTGGTCATTCCTTGTGAATGAGTTCTACCGCTCTTTGTGATATAAGGTTTTTGAGTTGATTTACTCGCCGTACTTTGCATTACTGTCATTGTCGCTTTGTACTTGTTGTGGTGATGTACAAAGTTTCTATCGTGCTATAGTTGTTATCTCTGTTGGTTGCGCTGCATATTTAAATTGGGACTACAGAACGATATTCCGGGAGATTTCCCAGCACTGCATATTTATTTTGGGACTACGGACGTATTTCGGGAGATCCCTCAGTACTGCATATTTATTTTGGGACTAAAGACATATTCTGGGAGATCCCCATGTACTCCATATTTGTTTTGGGACTACGGACGTATTCCGAGAGATCCCCCAGCACTGCATATTTATTTTGGGACTACAGACGTATTTCGGGAGATCCCTCAGTACTGCATATTTATTTTGGGACTACGGACGTATTCCGAGAGATCCCCCAGCACTGCATATTTATTTTGGGACTACAGACGTATTCCGGGAGATCCCCCTGTACTACATAATAAATTCAGGACTACGGGATGAGATCCCGGTAGATTTCCCCCTTTGATATATCTGTGTTCGGAGCTATTAATCTTCTGTGCTTAGGTGTCACACGGGGACCTATACTCGAAGGATATTTACTTGAAAAGTTGTATTTGCAAAGTATTTATCTTGAAGAAACTATGTTTGAAGAATATTTATTTGGAAAGTATATTTGAAAAGCATTTATCTTGAAGAAACTATGTTTGAAAGACATGTATTTGGAAAGTATATTTGAAAAGCATTTATCGTGAAATAACTATGTACGAAGTACATTTATTTAGAAAGTCTATAATTGAAAAGTAAGTTCTTGAAAGAACTATGTTTGAAGGATATTTATTTGAAAAGTTATATTCGAAGGAAGTATATGTCAAAGAATTTCCTATTGGAAAGGATTATATTTTAAAGATTCCAATATAAAAACTTACTAAGATTGCTGCATTTGGTCGGCTGTATGGGGAACTTGGGGGAAAAGGTGGGGACAAGAAGTTATTTCGGTTGGCCCAAGCGAGAGAGAAGAAGGCTTGCGACCTGGATCAAGTGAGGTGCATCAAAGATGAGGACGGTCGAGTATTGATGGAAGAGGCCCAGATTAGGCAAAGATGGCAGTCGTACTTTCATAAACTTCTGAATGAAGAGGGGGATGGAAACACCGTGTTAGGGCACTTGGGGTACTCCGAGAGTCACCGCGACTTTAGGTATTGTAGGCGCATTATGGTTGAGTCGGGCAAAGTGACCGGACCAGATGAGATTCCAGTAGAGTTTTGGAGATATGCGGGTAAAGCAGGCTTGGAGTGGCTGACTGGGTTGTTTAATGTTATCTTTAGGACGAAGAGGATGCCTGATCAGTGGTGGTGGAGTATAATGGTTCCGGTGTATAAGAACAAGATGATATCCAGAATTGTAACAACTATATGGGTATCAAGTTACTAAGTAATACCATGAAAGTTTGGGAGAGGGTGGTGGAAGGGAGGATAAGGAGGGCGGTGTTTATATCGTAAAACCAGTTCGGGTTCATGCCGGGTCGTTCTACTACGGAAGATATCAACCTTATCCGGAGGTTGGTGGAATAATACAGGGATACGAAGAGGGATTTGCATATGGTGATTATTGACCTAGAGAAGGCATATGACAAGGTCCCCAGGGACGTCCTTTAGAGGTGTCTGGAGGTGAAATGTGTGTCGGTGGCTTACATTAGGGTGATAAAGGATATGTATGATGTATCTATGACTCGGGTTAGGACTGTGGGAGGTGACTTAGAGCCTTTTCCGATGGTTATGGGGTTACACCAAGGATCTGCGCTCAGCCCGTTCTTATTTGCTCTGGCGATGTATGCACTTACACACCATATCCAAGGAGAGGTGCCATGATGTATGTTGCTTGTTGATGATATAGTTCTGATTGATGAGACGCGAGACGACGTTAATGGGAGACTGGAGGCATGGAGGCAAGCCCTGGAGTCTAACGGTTTCAAGTTGAGTAAGACTAAGACGAAATATGTGGAATGTAAGTTCAGCGATGTGACGGGGAAAGCGGATGTGGAAGTCAGGCTTGACTCACATGTCATCCTCAAGAGAGAAAGTTATAAGTACTTAGGGTCAATTATCCAGGGAGATAGGAAGATCGACGGGGATGTTACGCACCGTATTGGGGTGGGGTGGATGAAATGGAGGTTAGCGTCTAGAGTCCTGTGTGACAAGAATGTGCCACCGAAACTCAAAGGTAAGTTCTATAGAGCGGTGGTTAGACCGGCCATGTTGTATGGGGCTGAGTGTTGGCCAGTCAAGAATTAACATATTCATAAGATGAAAGTAGCAGAAATTAGGATGTTGAGATGGATGTGCAGGCACACTAGGTTGGATAAGATTAGGAATGAAGATATTTGGGAGAGGGTGGGCGTGGCCCCGGTGGATGACAAGATGCGGGAAGCACAACTTAGATAGTTCGGACATGTGTAGAGGAGAAGCCTAGATGCCCCGGTTAGGAGGTGTGAGCGGTTGACTTTGGCAGGTATGAGAAGAGGTAGAGGGAGGCCTAAGAAGTATTGGGGCGAGGTGATCAGACAGGACATGGCGCGGTTCCAGATTTTCGAGGACATGGGTCTTGCTAAGGAGGTGTGGAGGTTGAGAATTAGGATTGTAGGTTGAAGGGTAGCCGAGCGGTTTTCCTCTTTGTACCGACGAGTATGATAGTATTTTGTCTAGAACTGCTGCTGATTTAGGTTGTGTTTCACACTTTTGCATAATACTTGTGTTACTATTTTTTCTATTTATTTGCTCTCTTACGTTGCTGATATTATTTTTCGGGTTTTGTTGTCACAGATCTATTGTCCATGAGCCGAGGGTCTCCCGGAAATAGCCTCTCTACCCGATATGGGGTAGGGGTAAGGTTTGCGTATACTTTACCCTCCCTAGACCCCACTGATGGGATTTTACTGGGTTGTTGTTGTTATAATATAAAACTTACGGGTGAGAGTTTACACTTGAAGAATTTGACTAATTTATTGGGGTTGTTGGCTAAGGCATGATGTGAAAACTATTGCAGTGTTGAGTACTACTTGCCCTTACTATATTGTGATTTTCATATTTGGGATGTGTTCCCCTCCATCCTTCTGGGTTTTATTATGGTGTTTCATTATTATTTGCTGTTTTTCCTCCCTTATTGTAGTTGTTATATTGTTAGCCATATCGTGTAGTCTCTAGATAGATATCATGTACTATTATTTCCTATTCTTGTGTTGTTCAGTTTATTAGACCAGTGAGTGTCTTGACTATTCCTGGTCAGTACTTCACCGAGGTTAGTCTTGGTACTTACTGGGCACTGTTGTGGTGTGCTCATACTACAGTTCTGCACATTTTTGTGCAGATCCAGATTTGATCGTTAGTAGCTGTGCGGATCCTTGCTAAGGAGACTCAAGGTAAACCTGCCACTGCATTTGCAGGCTTCAGAGTCACCTTCTTACTTGTATTCAACTGTTTTACTCATTTCCAAACAGTTGTATTTAGAAGTTGTAGCTAACTCTGTAGAGCTTCTGAATTGTACTACCGGTTTTAGGAAATTGTAAAATTTGTAAAGATTTCTATATTGAGACTGTTAAATTTCCTTTATTTATACAGTTATTCAATAAATGTTAGGCTTACCTAGTCCCTAAGACTAGGTGCCATCACGATACCCAACGGAGGGAAAATTGGGTCGTGACAAGATCCCCCTCGCAAACGCGGAAGCTTACATTGCCTGACCCTACGTGAACGCGAGACTCTCATTGTGAACATGTAGGCTAAACGCCTAGAGCTCCATCTGACCGTTCCTCTACGTGAACGTGATGACCATATCGCCAACACGTAGGATAAATGATCAAGATCTTCGCAAACACAGGAACCACATCCAGAACGTGAAGAAAAAACTCAGTTGGCCTCCCAGATGCCTTACGCGAACGCGAGACCTCTCTCGCGAACGCGATGAAGGAAACCAGCAACTTTGACACCAGGTTTTTGCAATTCCAACAAGTCCAAAAATGATCTGTTAAGCATCCGGAACACACCCTAGGCCCCTAGGACCTCAACAAAACATACCAACCAGTCCTAATACACCTTACGAATTTAATCAAGCCCTCGAATCACATCAAATAATGCTAAAAACATGAATCACCCTTCGATTAAACTTAGTGATGTTGAAACTTCCAATTTCTACAACCGATGCCGAAATTTATCAAACTACATCCGATTGACCCCAAATTTTGCCACAAGTGTTCAACATTACGGACCTACTCCAACTTCTGGAATCAGAGTTCGACCCCGATATCAAAAAGTCTGTTACCGATCGAAATCTCCAAAAATTTGACTACACGCCCAAATAAGCTACAAACCTCCAAAACACAATCCGTACATGTCCCAAAGCCCAAAATCACCCAACCGAGCTAACAGAACCGATGAAACTTTCTTCCAGAGTCGTCTTCACACAGTTTCGACTACGGTCAAAATCCTAAGACTTAATCTTCCGCTTTAGGTACTAAGTGTCCCAAAACACTCCGAAACCACAACCAACACCTCCCGGCAAGTCACATAAGAAGAAAGAGATACGGGGAAAGCAGTAAACAGGGGATCGGGGTTATTACTCTCAAAACGACTGGCCGGGTCGTTACATCCTCCCCCTCTTAATACAAACGTTCGTCCTCGAACGAGTATAGAGACATACCTGAAGTGGTGAAAAGATGAGGACAATGGTTGCGCATATCATGCTCGGTCTCCCAAGTCGCCTCCTCAACCGGCTGACCCCTCTACTGAACTTTCACGATAGCAATGTTCTTCAACCTCAACTTTTGAACTTGCCTGTGCAAAATAGCTAATAGCTCCTCCACATAAGATAGATCCTTGTCCAACTGGACTGAGCTGAAATCCAACACATGAGATGGATCACTGTGATATTCCAGAGCATAAAGACATGGAATATCGGATAAACTCCTGCAATATTGGGAGGCAAGGCACGCTCATAAGCAACCTCCCCAACACGTCGCAACACCTCAAAGGTACCAATAAACCTTGGGCTCAGCTTGCCCTTCTTTCCGAACCTCATAACGCCCTTCATAGGCGAAACCCGAAGCAAGACCCACTCTCCAAACATGAATGCAACATCGCGAACCTTCCGGTTCGCATAACTCTTCTGTTTAGACTGGGATGTGCTAAGTCGATCCTGAATCACCTTCACCTTATACATGGCATGCTGAACCAAGTCAGTACCCAATAATCCAGCCTCGCCTGGCTCGAACCAACCTATCGGGGACCGACACTACCTACCATATAGAGCCTCATAGGGTACCATCTGGATGCTCGACTGATAACTATTGTTGTAGGAAAACTCCGCGAGTGGCAAGAATTGATCCCACGAACCTCCAAAATCCATCACACACGCACGAAGCATATTCTCTAATATCTGAATAGTGCGCTCGAACTATCCGTCCGTCTGAGGGTGAAATTATGTGCTTAGCTCCACTCGAGTACACAACTCATGTTGTACTACCCTCCAAAACCGTGATGTAAACTGCGTATCCCGGTCAGAGATGATAGATATCGGTACGCCATGAAGCCTGACGATCTCGCGGATATAAATTCGAGCCAACTGCTCAGAAGAATAGGTAGTCATCACAGGAATGAAATGAGTTGACTTGGTCAGCCTATCCACAATCAGCCAAATTGCATCAAACCTACACTGAGTCTGTGGGAGTCCAACAACGAAATCCATAGTGACTTGCTCCCATTTCCACTCCAGAATCTTTAACTTCTGAAGCAACCCACCTGGCCGTTGATGCTCATACTTTACGTGCTGGCTATTTAGACACCGAGCCATACTCTACTATGTCCTTCTTCATCCTCCTCCACCAGTAACGTTTCTTCAAGTCCCGATACATCTTTGCGGCACCCCAATGAATGGAGTACTGCGAGCTGTGAGACTCCTGGAGAATCAACTCATGCAACCCATCTACATTGGGCACACATAGTTTGCCCTGCATCCTCAATGCACCATAATCCCCAATAGTGTCCTCCTTAACATCAGCGTGTTGTACTATGTCCTTAAGGAAAAGCAGATGAGGGTCATCATACTGACCCTCCTTGATACGATCATAAAGAGAAGATCGAGAGACCACACAAGACAATACTTGACTCAGCTCAGAAATATCCAATCTCACAAACTGGTTGGCTAAGGCCTGAACATCCAATGCCAATGGTCTCTCTGCTGCTGGTAGATATGCTAAACTCCCCAAACTCTCCGCCCGGTGACTCAAAGAATCGGCCACCATATTTGCCTTCTGCGGGTGATACAAAACGGTGATATCATAGTCCTTAAGCAGCTCCACCACCTCCGTTGACGCAAGTTAAGATTCTTTTGCTTGAACATATACTGCAAACGCTGATGATCTGTGTAAATCTCACGAGGGACACTGTACAAAAAGTGCCACCAAATATTCAATGCATTAACAATAGCTGCTAACTCAAGTTCGTGGACATGATAGTTCTTTTCATGCATCTTCAGCTGCCTGGACGCATAGGCAATCACTTTACCGTCCTGCATCAACACCGCACTGATACCAATCCGTGAAGCATCACAATATACGGTATAAGACCCCAAACCTGTAGGCAATACCAATGTTGGGGTCGTAGTCAAAGCTGTCTTGAGCTTTTGAAAGCTCTCCTCACACTCCCCTATCCACCTGAATGGAGCACCTTTCTAGGTCAGCCTGGTCATAGGTGCTGCAATAGATGAGAAACTCTCTACAAAACGACAGTAATACCCCGCCAATCCAAGAAAACTTCGAATCTCCGTAGCTGATGACGGTCTAGGCCAACTCTGCACTGCTTCCACCTTCTTTGGATCCACCTTGATCCCATCACACGATACTACATGACCCAAGAATTCCACCGAGTCTAGCCAAAACTCACACTTTGAAAATTTTGCATATAACTTCTTTTCTCTCAAGGTCTGAAGAACAGTCTTCAGGTACTACTCATGATCCTCCCGAGTCCGGGAGTACACTAGAATGTCTTCAATAAATTCAATGATGAACGAGTCAAGATAAGGACGGAACACACTGTTCATCAGGAGAATAAAATCTCCTGGGGCGATTGTCAGCCCAAAAGACATAACAAAGAACTCGTATTGACCATACCGAGTCCTGAAAGTAGTCTTCGAGATATCTGGATCCTGAATCTTCAACTGATGATAGCTTAAACGTAAGTCAATCTTAGAAAACACCCTGCAACCCTGTAACTGATCAAATAAGTCATCAATACGGGGCAGTGGATACATGTTCTTTACCGTAACTTTGCTCAGCTGGCGATAATCAATGCATATACGCATATAACCATATTTTTTCTTCACAAATAAGACTAGAGCACCCCAAGGCACCACACTGGGCCGAATGAAGCCCTTATCAAGAAACTCCTATGACTACTCTTTCAACTCCTTCAACTCAGGAGGAGCCATACGATATGGAGGAATAAAGATGGGATGAGTGCCCGACAATAAATTAATGCCAAAATCAATATCTCTGTCGGTTATGCTTGGAATATCAGCTGGAAACACATCTGGAAAGTCCCTCACTACTGGAACGGACTCAATTGTAGGGGTATCAATACTGACATCTCTCACATAAGCTATATATGCGTCACACCCCTTCTCAACCATTCGTTGAGCTTTAAGAAATGAAATAACTCTGCTGGGAGTATACTCTAAGGTGCCTCTCCACTCTAATCGCCGTAATCCTAGCATAGCCAGCATCACAGTCTTAGCGTGAAAATCAAGAATAGCATTATGGGGCGACAACCAGTCCATGCCTAAGATAACATCAAAGTCTACCATACTAAGCAATAATAAATCGGCTCTAGTCTCAAAGCCACTAAGATGAATCAAGCACGACCGGTTTATGCGGTCCACAACAAGAGAATCTCCCACAAGAGTAGACACATAAATAGGGGAACCTAAAGAATCCCGGGATACGCCCAAATATGGGGCAAAATAAGAGGACACATAGGAATAGGTAGAGCCTGGATCAAATAATACCGACGAATCTCTGTGACAGACCAAAATAATACCTGTAATGACAGAGTCGGAAGAAACTGCCTCTGTACCACATGGAAGAGCATAATATCTGGCCTGGCCTCCCTCTTTAAGGTGACCTCAACCTCCCCGACCTCTACCTCGAGATGGCTGAGGAGGTGGGGCGGTAGCTGGTGTTGTAATCATAGCCCGAGGGCCTGGTGGGGCACATGGTGGCTGAGAAGTATGTGGAGGTGCACCCCTCCTAAGTCCAGGGCAGTCCCTCACCATATGGAGAGTGTCGCCACACTCAAAACAAGCTCTCAGAGGGCGTGGCTACTGTGACTGGCTCGGGCTAGGTTTGCTGGGCTGGTCGCTAAAAGCACCCCGTGCAGGAGGCACACTAGATGTTGGCGATGCATAATAAGGCTATTGGGGCATAGAAGGGGCTGGATTACCACTGGCGGCTGGAATACCATGGCAAACTGCAGCTGGGGCACGAATACCACTATAAGTGCAAGATTCTCGAGACCTCTTGGCATCCCTCTCCTATTTATCCGGGGCAAGCATGCCCTCTAATGTTCTAGAAATACTCACAATCTACTGATAAGAAATATCCATCTCCAACTCTCTGTCCATACTAATCTAGATACTGGGGTGGATTCCCTCAATAAATCGACGAACCCTCTCTTGAACTGTGGCAACCAAGGCAGGTGCATGTCGGGTGAAATCACTGAAGCAGACATCATACTCTGACACAGTCATAGCACCCTGGCGCAGCTGCTCAAACTCCACGCGCCATGAGTCTCTGAGGCTCTAAGGGACATACTCTCTCAAAACCATGTCTGAGAACTGAGTCCATGTAAGTGAAGCTGCCTCAGCCGAGCTACTCAACTCATAAGCACGCCACCACTGATAGGCTGCTCCTCTAAGATGGAATGTGGTAAAGAAACCCCACTCGTCTCCGCTACGCACATAGTGTAGAGAATACAATGACACTCCTCCAGAAAAGTCTGGGCGTTATCTGTCACAAATCCGTTGAAGGTAGGTGGGTGGTACTTATTGTACCTCTCAAGTCTGAGTTGCTCCGCCTCAAACACTACTATCCTAGTCTCGTGCTGGACAGGAGCTACCTACCGCATAGGTATAAACTCTGGGGCTTGGTCGACCTGGATCCGCTGCTCAGGGGTACGGGCTGCGGGATGTGGCAGGAGCTAGAAGGATCAATCCAGCTTGAGCTAAGGTGTTGAACATGCTCATGAACTGGGAGTCTCCTGGAGGGCTGGTACAGCAATAAGCACCTCAGGTGTCTTCCCTCCAGCTGGAGCTACTAGGGGCTCCTTTGTCGCATATCGTGCGGGTGCTCTAGCTGCATCGCGTGGTCATCCTTGGCCTCTACCCCTGCCCCTGCCCCAGCCTCTCGCGGCTCTAGCAGTGGACGCGGGTGCCTGGTCATCAGATCCTTGGTACGGGTTCTCACCATCCGTGAGAAAGAATAGTATACAGAAGTTTAGAATTTTTGACGTTAACAAATTATGCACGACAAGGAATCAAAGAAGTATAATTTTTCCTAACAGTTCCATATCCTCCCAAAGTACGAACGTCCACATATCGATCCGCGAGAGTCTAATAATCTGGCTTGTGACTCACGACACCAATGAACCTAGAGATCTGATATCAACTTGTCACGCCCCAATCTTTTCTCCGTAAGAGGTCGCGACGACACCTAGTCTCTACGACCAGGTAATCCTAACATTTGCGGAATAACAACGAAAATGAAGAATAAATCTAAACCACTAACAACAACAACAATGTAATAATTGATAGAAATGTCGCTTGGCATATACAATAACTCTCAAAAATACATACAGAGTTTTCCCAAGACCCCGAACATCATAAGTTAAAAGTTTCTTAGAATTTACTATCTGTTCAATACATCAATATTTAGAAGCTAGTAGTGGAATAAGAACTACACAAAGTGATAGAGGGGGACTCCTAGGTCTGCGGATGCGACAGATACCTCGATATCTCCATAACAGCAGTAGGTGCACCACTAATAGAGAGGCTGGAATGATGTACCTGGATCTGCACACGAAAAAATGTAGAAGAGTAGCATGAGTACACCATAATGGTACCCAGAAAGTGTCAAGCCTAACCTCGGTCGAATAGTGACGAGGTCAGGTCAGGCCCACTGGTAAATATTAAACAAGGCAGGAGATATAGAGTATAATAATAGACTAGAATTTAACGAAAGGAAACGCAGAAATTAATAGTACAACACACAAGTTAAACAACGGGGAAACTCCCGAGATACCATCTCAAAGTCCCAAAATAAATATGCAGGGAGAACTCCCGAGGTACTCTCAAAAGTAAATATGCAGGGGTATCTCCCGGGATGTCGTCCCGTAGTCCCAAAGTAAATACGCATCTCAAACAAATGGAATAACATTTATAGCAAGAAAACTACAGTTTAGACTAAGTGAAATTCAAGAAAAGACGCAGGAATCCACTAAGCATGCTGCAAAGAGTTCAGATAAGCAATTAAGACACGATAGGTAGCAATGCTTTTCCCACGATATCCGACTCCGAATGGCCTTAATCTAGCTAAAATCAATTATATACAATAAATATATCTATAAGAAACTAGTCTACTTAATGAAATCTAAGTTAAAATAAGAAATTAGGAAATCCACCAAAAACGTCTCCCCGGACCCACGCCTCGGAATAGGATAAAAGTCACAAAATATGATCACACATTCACTCACAAGCCCAACTATATAAGAATTACTCGAATCCGACCTCAAATCGCCTTTCAAAACTCAAAATTTTAGTTGAAGAAGTTCTTCCCATTTTCCCCAAAATTTCAACCCTAAAGCCAAAATTAAAGATGGCATTAATGATAGGTTAGTGGGGTATAACAAAAATGAAGTGTATAATCATTACCCAATCGATGTCTCTGAAAATACCTCAAAATCTCGTCCAAATCCGAGCTCTCAAACTCAAGTTTTGATAAAATGACCAAACCCTCATTTTTGAAATGTTATATTCTGCCCATGCATTTCCTTCTTCGCGAACACGGCCACACCCCCGCGTTCACGAAGCACAAATTTTCATTCAGCACAAAACCTCATTCGTGAAGAGATCCCCCTCGCGAACGGTGAAACTTACATTGTCTGACCCTACGCGAACGCAGGATTCTCATCGCGAACGCGTAGGCTAAACACCAGGATCTCCATCTGAACGTTCCTCTACGCGAACGCGATGACCATATCGCGAACGCGTAGGCTAAATGATCCACATCTTCGCGAATGCGGGAACCAAAACGCGAATGCGAAGAACAAACTCAACTGGCCTCCTAGATGCCTTACGCGAACGCGAGACCTATGTCGCGAACGCAATGAAGGAAACCAACAACTTGGACACAAGATTTTGTGCAATTCAAACAAGTCCAAAAATGATCGGTTAAGCATCCGGAACACAAGCGAGGCCCCCGGGACCTCAACAAAATATACCAACAGTGCTAATACACCTTACAAACTTATTCGAGCTTTCAAATTGCATCAAACAACGCTAAAAAGATGAATCACCCTCCGATTCAAACTTAATGAACTTGAAACTTCCAATTTCTACAACCGATTCCGAAACCTATCAAACCACGTCCGATTGACCCCAAGTTTTGCATACAAGACATGTTCAATATTACGGACCTACTCCACCTTCCGGAACCAGAATCTGACCTCGATATCAAAAATTCCGCTACCGGTCGAAATCTCCAAAAATTCAACTTTCGCCATTTCAGGCCTAAATAAGCTACAAACCTCCAAAACACAATTCGGACATGCCACTAAGCCCAAAATCACTCAACAGAGCTAACGAAACCGACGAAACTCTATTTTAGAGTCGTCTTCACACAGTTCTGACTATAGTCTAAATCCTAAGACTTAAGCTTCCGATTTAGGGACTAAGTGTCCGAAAACACTCAGAAACCACAACCAACACCTCCTGGCAAGTCACATATGTAGAAAGAGACACGGGAAAAACAGTAAATAGGGGATCAGAGCTATTACTCTCAAAGTGACCGGCTGAGTCGTTTCATTGTTATGTATAGGAAGATTCTCCAGGTGACCGAGCATTGAAAGCTAGCATGTTAGGATCAACCCGTAATTCTTGATTCAGACGCTTAAGTTGTGAAATGACGTTAACTGAAACTTCTAGTTCCAAGCATCTTTTTGTCCGTTGATCTTTTCCTGCATTCTTTATTGCATCATTTCTTCAATTTCCGCCAATTTTGCCTGCATCATCTCATCAGTAGGACTTAAAGATAGTCCAAAATCTCCCACTTTTCTTTTTAAGGCCATTTGGTAACCTCATGTCCATCCAATCTTAGGCGGCCTTGATGCTCAGGCCCCATGACTGATGCAAATGCGTCAACTGATTGACTTCTATTTTCACTTTCTTGTGTTGATTGCATTCTTTCCATTTCAGCCTACAAGACCAAATTGAGTCAATTTTAAATTAGAAAGTATATAAAAATTGAGTAAATAACTAAGAATAGACAAATTATATCAACAAACTTTAAATTAGTAACTCGTACAATTTTATTAAGAGTATCCGTATATGAGGCCCGGTATAATCGATCGATTTTTTTTTTTGTAGCCACAAAGATGTCCTTACTTGATAGAGGTTCAGAAGTTTCTTTCCTTTTTTTCCTGCTTACATAAAAAATGGTATAAAAAATTGTTCAGACTAAAGTTAGCAAGTTCATATTTAAAAGAATAATAAGAAAAAAATATCAAACCTCGCATATTCCAGCAAAACTTATTTTGCAAGCAATTTGTGGATATCTCTACTTTTTGCAATTCTAAGTATTTTTTCAGATAAATCAATGAAATATTAGCGAAAAGCTCCTGCAAGTCTTATTTCTGGTTTAGAACATTCTGATGCTGTGAAATTAGGTGATCTAATTTTTCTGATTGATAATTATGAAATTTGCTGCTGGCACTAGTCTTGTGGAGAGTCCCACATATTCTGAATCGAATGAAGAATGATGTCTAATATAAGAAGTTTATAGTTAGTGCATGAATGAACATTTAATGGTTTATTGGTGAATCAACTACATGTAGTATCCTGATTTCAGGTTATATAGCACAAACAACATTATTTTCTTCCACTTTTCTGTTTGTTGGTACTGAACCTGTTCAATAAGATAAATGTTAATGTCACTCTCAACAATTGCTACATCTATTTCTGCTTAAGAACTTGTGAACAAGAACTGCACCAATTGTTAGATTGTCTGCTTAAGAAATTGTGAGCAAGCATTGTGCTACAATTAGAATTGCAAGTAGAGTTCACTGATTGTTGTTGCACTTGCTCATGTACTATTTGTGCTCCAGGGGAAGTAGAATGTAGAGATTGTTGTAACATTTGTTCTTGCACTTGAGCTCCTAATTGCCGAAGTTGTTTTTCAATTAAATTCAGCTGATGCTTGTCATTTGACCTTGTAGCTTGAACAGTCCTTTTTATTTTCAGCGATGAAACTTTTTGGTTCCGCAAAGATGCAAGTGATCCAGCTGCAATGCAGTTTTTAACTTGTTTGTTTTTACTTAAGTGTCCTTCTTAATTCATGACTATTCAAATTCCTGTCAAGTTCAAAAAATTAAATGTGAAATAGTTTAGCAACACATTAAAATAGAAATTGGATAAGTAACAATTTGTCTTTGAAGTTTTTTCAACTTCTTTGAAGCAAATAACTTTCGGAAAATGAACCAATGAAATTAAAATAGAAATTGACCGAAGAATGCAATTTGAAAAATGAAGATTAATCAAACAAGGAATAATGTTAATCATCTCAATCCAGTCTGTTGGATCATTTGCTTCTTTTTAAACCTTAACACAACATGTTTCTCATTTCTTTGCAAATTCCGGCACAAGAACTAAACTTAAATGTAAATATAAAAAAGAAAAACAGAACAAGTACTAAGTACAGCCCTATCATTTTGTGAAAGTTGAAGAAAAAGCATATCAAAACCTCAATTCTCTATCAATTCAAGCCTCGGTTGGTTGTGAGCAACAAGTAATTTTTAGGATATATATTAACCTCACCAAGAGTTGCTAAAATATTACAAGATCCCAAATCCTCCAAAATTGAAGCATGTTAGAATAAAATGCTACAGAATAAATATTAAAAATATATAAACAAGATTAATTACAAAATATTGATCAAAAAATTATTACCACTCACTCAAAACACAATATATTTAAAGAATTTCAAAAGTTTCTTCTTTAATCGTCTTATTCTATCCAGCCCTAATCAGTATCATCAAACTCATTCTCCTCTTCCGATGTTTCTATAATTGTATGTGAATGTTGTGTATTAGATGGAATATCAATGACATCAAAAGGAGCAGCTTCTCTACCATCCAACGTCAACATTAACTAATCCACTTAAGGAACCAATGTCATCATTAGGCTCCCTCCAAAATGCATCTTCAATATTGGGGCAATTCTCTTCCTCTAAATCAAATAAATCAACACGTACTTTATTCCTTGCATAATAAACATCTTTCTCAACGGGATCCTCCACATAAAAAAACTTCATAAACTTGTGATGCCAACACAAAAGGATCGTCTGTACTACATAATTTCTTAAAGTACACACGAGTTAACCCCTATTCAACTATTTCATGACGAAACCAATTGCATCTAAATTGAACAACGGTAAAACAACCCCAATAATAAATCTCAATTATATCCTGAATATCTCCATAATAGATAATCTCACCATCTGTCACGGCCCAAAACCCATTAAAAGTCGTGGTGGCGCCTAACACTGCTGTCAGACAAACCATTAATTAAATAATTAACTTAATTACTCACTTTAGTACTTTTGAAATCATAATTTCCATTGATTAATATGTAAGAGGTGAAATTTACAAAGTGGATGGAAAAACTTTTACAACTTTAATACAGAACAACCCAAAAGCATCCCCAAAACCCGGTGTCACGGGTGCCTGAGCATCAACTAGGAAGTAAAATAAAATACAACATCTGTCCGGAAAACAAATAGGACAGGAAAAATACAATAAGTCTCGAGGAGACTCTGCAGGCTGCGGATCGTAACCTGAAATACAGCTCGCGGCAAGTCCCCTCATCATCTGTGCCTCCGTGCCCAAAGGACCACCGGACATAAAGGTACCTGCACAAAAAAATGTGCTGCAAGTGTAGTGTGAGTACGTAAATGCACGTGTACCTAGTAAGTATCTAACCTAACCCCGGAGGAGTAGTGACAAGAGGTCGACATCGACATTAATTAGTGGTCCAATAATATCAGGTACAATAAGGAGGCGAACTAATGTAAGGTAGAGTAAATAAACGAAATAATGCAATGTAAATATGTGGTACGATTCCCCTCGCTACAGTAAAATTAAGCTCTCAATTAGCAAATTCCTCCTCAACCGGAACACATATAAATATGAATATTGTACCTCACCAAATAGGTAGTTATAATTCGAATAAGGGAAATATTTACACATACCCTGGCTTCTTGCCAAATATTACGCATGATTCCATGAGGGCTTTATAGAAATGTCGAGGCGTACGGCCTGATCCAACATAACTATTAAACTGTGCACTGCCGAGGGTCGAACGACACGAACCATAGATGCATCTATTAAACTGCCGAGGCGAACGACCCGCTCCCATGAGAGTGTGGTACATAAATCCTATAGAGGTGAATGGCCCGATCCCATTAGAATAAGAAGTTTACACGAATCCTTGACCCCCACTCACGAATGAACATGTGAGTTATAATTTTAAGGAAAATAATTCGATGACAACGCATAACGTGCGGGAAAATCCGTAAGAGGGACACCATTATTCTGTGGCAAATCATAAAACTCGTGAACTCTACAATAGCAAGTCCATCACTCTACACATGTCTAGTCTCAAGTCATAATGTGAAATAAAAGAATTAAACGAGCAAGGATATTCCCTATAGTACAAGTACAACATGATGTAAACCTAAATCTACCCGGACAATAACATGAATTTAACTACGTACAAACTCTCGTCACCTTGTGCGTACGTAGTCCACGCAACAAGTTACACACATCAAATAGACCACCAGGGGTATTTTCCTCCTCACAGAGTTAGAGAAGAGACTTACCTCGTCTCAAAGCTTACTTTCCGGTCCAAAATTGTGCTTTAAATCCTCAACTCGGTGACAAACGACCCGAAGCTGGTCAAATGTTATATAAAATAGTCAATACATGTTCTTCACATCCTAACTATTAAAGTGATTTTCCAACCCAAATTGAAGAATTCCTAAAATTCACCCCCGGGCCCACGTGCCCGGATTACGGAAACTTTCGAAGATAAACATTACCCATAACATCATGAACTCAAATATATGATTTATTCTCAATTCCATGCCCACATTTATGGTCAAAACCCAAAAATATAAATTTCTAGGTTTTCCTTCAAAATCCCAAATTTCTACAAATTTTCATGCCTAAATCCATGTATAAAACTTGTATGTAACTCACAACTAGTAAAAATCACTTACCTCATGCTTGATGATGAAATCCCCTCTTCAAAAGCTCTAAAACTCGCCCAAGTCGTGTGAAAAATGGGTGAAATGAACCCAAACCCCGCTTTAAAAACATTCTGCCCAGCCCAGGTCCGCCCTTCTTCGCATACACGATCAAAGCCTCACGTTCGCGAAGGCTTCAGACTCTACTGCTTCTCGTTCGCGGTTGGAGCTCCACGTTCGCGAAGGCCAAAATACTACAGGCCCCCGCTCCCTCTTTCTTCTTCGCAGTCGCGACCCCTATGTCGCGTTCGCGAAGGCTTGCGTAGCTCCTGCCTCGCATTCGCGTCTACTGCCTCGCGTTCGCAAAGGACAAAACCCAGCTGCCTCAGAATTCCTCTTCGCGAACGCATGACTCTCTTCGCGTTCGCGGAGAATAAAATCATATACAAGCAACAACAGCCCAAAACAGCCCGAATTGATCTGAAACCACCCTGAAACACATCAGAGTCCCTCGGGACCCCGTCCAATCACACAAACAAGTCCCATAATACGGACCTGCTCGAGGCCTCAAATCACCTCAAACCACGTCAAACCCATGAATCGCACCCCAATTAAAGCTTAATGAACTTTAGAACATCAAACTTCTACATTCGATGCCGAAATCTATCAAATCACGTCTGATTGACATCAAAATTTTCAGACAACTCACATTCGACATTACGTACCTACTCCAACTTCCGGAATCAGAATCCGATCCAAAATTCCACTCCCGATCAAACTTCTCAAAAAAACCTTTAAATTTCTAACTTTCGTCAAATGACCCTAAAATGACCTACGGACCTCCAAATCCATATCCAGACGCGCTTCCAATATCAGAATAACCATACGGAACAATTCCCAAACTCGGAATCCGAAACGGACATCAATAACATTGAAATGCACTTCAACCCAAATTTATAAAATTCTTCCAAAACGCCAACTTTCCCAATAGGCGCTGAAACGCTTCCGGGTCATCAAAAACCTGATCCGGACATACGGCAAAGTGCAAAATCATCATACAAACCTGTTGGGACCTTCAAATCCCGATTCCGAGGTCACTTACTCAAAAATCAAACCTTAGTCAATTCTTCCAACTTAAAGCTTACTAAATGAGAATTTTCTTTCCAAATCAACTCTGAACTTCCCAAAATTCAATTTCGACCACACATCCAAGTCATAATACCTGAAGTGAATCTGCTCAAGGCCTCAAACCGCGGAACGACATAAGAGCTTAAAACAACCAGTCGGGTTGTTACATTCTCTCTCACTTAAACATATGTTCATCCTCGAACGTTCTAAGAACTGCTCTGAAGTTGTCTGAAATCATCGTTTAACACCTGGTGCACCTACCCGTGCTACCACAGCCCAGTTGAGCACATTAGCTCAAGCAAAGCAGAAAATCCTCCCTTTTATCTAGTCAAATAAGCCTTAGAGCCAAATTCCAACATCTGAAACTCTCTACCAAGCCTGTATCCAACATCCGAACACCGTATCCATCACTACACGATGTACCTATACACTATTGTATACTCTTACCAAATTCATACCATGCACCACATTATTAACATGACCATAATGACATCCCCTGACAACAATAACTGAAATCCCACGAATCTGATGCCCACAACACACCTCATGAAGCATATGTCCCATTTCAGCTCTCACAATACTGCCACGACAGAAGAGATGTGTAGAAACTCATAACCACCTATCGAATAGCAACTCATGGGGTCTCTCATCCCAACAAGAACCATTATCTCATTCTGGACTTAATATTGATATTTACTCTTTAATATGCCTCATATAAATCCGATCGCACTTATCCCAGGTCCAATAATCTCGTCTCACCCAGTACAAGTTGCTCAGGCAATAAGCCACCTCAAACACTGCCAAAAGTCTCATATGATGCCACAATGTGCCAACAAGCTACAAACTCGAATGTGATACATAAGGAAACGAACTCTAGAAAGAATTACTCAACCCATACAACTAATTTAAACAACCAAAATATGTTATGAACCTTCCTTAGAAAAGGAGAAGCAAAACACACAATAATAGATATGGGAACTGTACTCAACATCACACGGTTGCGACGTGAAATCCGATCCAACCATGATACATGTGGTAGTGTGCCACCCGATCCACACATAACAATCTATAAGGAAACACTTACAGAGCTAAAATACTCATACATGTGAAATACCCGAATATCAACCACAAGCACGCGAAGTGCATAAACAAATAGCGCCATACGCTACGAAAATCAAGCACAACTAAGGTGAAATAAATGACTTGTATCTCGAGAGACATCCTGCTCTCTCACAACACCACAAATTAAACGGGATCTCAACACGAGTGCTAATAATCAAACCGCTTCACAACCCACATGGCACAATAGAGATTATATGGAATGGATGATGATACAAATAACATCGAAGGTCGAAGAACCCTCTGTAAGAAACAATATGGAAAAATGAACACATCCAGCCTGATATAGAGCGCACATTCACATCTGGATCCATCCACGGAACTCAAGCCAATTCTCATTGTACCGCACTGGGCTAATAACCTTCCAAGCATCCATAATAACTCTATTCATGACACATAAGAATAGTCTTCTAATCCGAAACAAACATCCACAATTCGCAACCAAATGAACAAAGCTTCTTCCAGGCCTAAACTCTCACATTAGCGACAATACCATGATCTTCATACTTGGTTTCAATCTTTAATCAATCAAGTGGCTACATGTGACATACAATATTCACGTGGGATACGCTTCCATGACCTTATGCACCAGGTAGCAAGTCTGCACATCCATACCACCGGCCATAATAATGTCGTAAAGCGAATCGGAAATCCGCAAATTATTACACCAAGCCTCTTACACAGGACACTAATCTCAGGTGACACTAAAGACAATACCAACTCACTCTAACAATCTAAATTCTTCCCTGCTCATCCGAGCTCTTGACATTCCTGTTGACATCAACTGCAACCTTGATCCTCAACTTCCAATTCACGTGTCGCCCACTGCACCTAACATACCAATACGTAAGAGTACAAGAATTTCATCATAACTCCTGAACCACTATTATAATATTCACTCCATCATATAGAAACCTTTCACTTAACTCATTACAGGAGAACCATTGCAACACGCGACTGAATTCTCATGACCGTAGAAGATACAATACTCAAGTAGTGTTCTAAACCACTATAATTTTTCCGGGATCCATTTACACATAACATGCCATTATAATCGAATAGCTCCAAATAAATCAAATTACGGCGGCCGTCAACCCTCGCATGTACCGCCACAAATCACATGTATAATTTAGCACGCTGAAGGAACTGATCATTGCCACCATTATGCCAATTCAACCATTGCTAACCGATCCGACTTCTTCTAATTTACTCCGCACTTGCCTTCGGAATAATAATAGCCCCATTTAAAACATAACAAACCCACATCTGCACTCATCCTGAGTGACCTTATTTCACGAGACCACATTGTCTCAAAAACCCAAGAACCATCTCATATTTTCCATGTGCGCATATTCGCATCTTCAACAGGTACACCCATTCTGATAATTCTTTTATGAATCCAAAGTTATTTTCTCCCGTTCCTCCAATGATGCACCGCAGGCCGAAGATAGCATAAAATTCTCCAAGCCCCCTTTTCATAATCCACCGCAAAATCTCGATACGTAACCATATCGCAGACTTGAAATCATTAGGCATCACACTTTAATTTTGACCTGCTAGGACCATTGTTGAGAGTCACTCACTCTGGCTTGTTCCCGGATATAATCAAACTCCAAGGCCCTGCTAGCAAATGAACACCCTCTCAAAGAAGCAACCAGCTGAATTCCCTTTCCTTGCACATCACATCCACACGAAGCATAGACTCTAAGTCTTCCCAAAACCTGAACATGAACCGATAAGGTCAAATATAGCACACATTCCTCAAATCCTTTTCTCAAATTACCACTGATATTTTCTTGCCTTCGTCGTAATAACCCACTAATACACCGATAACCAGAAACCGCACAAGTAGACAACCACAAAATCCATTCATAGATGGTGGTGCTCTCCCACTTAGCTTGAAGCTACAATTACATAACCCTAGGACCCAGCGAGGTTCCTTCTTCCCCTTTGTCATCAGCTAAAATTCCAACAATGCATTCCAAACTCGAAGTCATGTTGCATCCAAATAAAATCCGTGGACCTAGTCATTGTCCACCATGAATTCCCAAATGGCTCCAAACTTTCCTCAAGGTGTGTGGCCCTCCTACCATAGAACCCATATGTTACTCTACCACTCTCCAACTTTGGTTAAACCCTCTCCTTTAAGCAACTCCTCGACTTCTGTTTTTCATACTTGACCTTCTAGCATTTCAACCACCGCAAAACACCTCCCACGTGTCCTTTGTCGTCCTTCGTTGTCCAATTGTTATCTCAAATCTGAATCCATCTCTGTAACACTTGAGATAATAAATTGCCACCAACTCCACGCCTCCTAGAAGATCATCCTTCTCGAGCCATCAACATTAGAATACCCATTTGATTCTAAAATCGTTACACTTCTCTATCTCTGACAACCGCTTCTCCGGCACTATTTCACAATACCCTGCCCCAAAGGTAAATTCATAGACCATAACACTGACGATCCTTGATGCATTCAACAAGGACAACGAAGCTACATCACAGATAAGAATTCCACCATGCTCGAAAATACCAAGTCTCGTTACTCTATCAACCCAAGCTTGAACATTCTTAGTCTGACTGCCTTTCCTGCACTGGAAATAAAACACTGAACCTCCGGATCATGCACTGAGAAAAACCTCCTTTCAAGTCGGTCACTTCCCCGACACATAGACAAGAATCTACCATTACATCAATATTGTGTGATAAAAACTCGTGAACATCATAACATTCTACGCATAGCCTCAAGACCATCAGAAATACAACTATTGAGCTGAAATGATAGGACATCCTTCCGCATGGCGACAACATTAACCAAATCGACTAGGTAGGGAGAAACATCATGCACCACCTCTGTATTACCATTACAACTTCTCGATTCCCAACTGATAACAAGCGCTTCACGTCGCATAAGATTTAGTAGAAAAGAGCTGAACGCATAAGCCTCAAAGGAATCAAGTCGCACGATGAGGAGTCATGAAGAGAAGTGCTCCTAACAGCCCCGTAGCCTCTCGAAGATAAGTACAGACGTCTCTATACTGATCTGCAAGACTCTACTACACTTGCTCATGACTTGTGAGACCTAACTAAACCTGGCGCTCTGATACCATGTTGTCACGACCCAAAATCCATTAAGGGTGGTAGTGGCGCATAATATTGCTGTCAGGCACGCCAATAATTAAAAAATTAACTTCATTACTCATTTACTACTGAAATCATAATTTTCTTCGATTAATATGTATAAGGTGAAATTTACAAAGTGAATGGCAATAGTTTTACAACTTTAATACAGAACAACCCAAAAGTATCCCCAAAACCCGATGTCATGAGTGCCTGAGCATTAACTAGGAAGTAAAATAAAATACAGCATCTGTCTGGAATACAAATAGGACAAGAAATTCAGCTCGCGACAAGTCCCTGCAGCATCCGTGCCTCCGTTCCTAAAGGACCACCGGACATAAAGGTAACTACAAAATAAAAGTGTAGCAAATGTAGTATGAGTATGTAAATCCACGATACTAGGAACATCAGTCCAAAACAGCTCGAATTGATCAGAATCCATCCTGAAACACACCCAAGGCCCTCGGGACCCCGTCCAATCACACAAACCAGTCCCATAACATAACACGGACCTGCTAGATGCCTCAAATCACCTCAAACCACATCCAAACCATGAATCGCACCCCAATTCAAGCTTAATGAACTTTAGAACTTCAAACTTCTACATTCGATTCCGAAACCTATCAAATCACATACGATTGACCTCAAATTTTTCACACAAGTCAAATTTGACATTACGGACCTACTCCAGCTTCCGGAATTGAAATCCTACCTCGATATCAAAAAGTTCACTCCCGGTCAAACTTCTCAAAAAAATCTTCAAATTTCTAACTTTCGCCAAATGACAAACAGATCTCCAAATCCACATCCGGACGTGCTCCCAATACTAGAATCATCATACCGAGCTATTCCCAGACTCGGAATCCCAAACACACATCAATAACATTGAAATGCACTTCAACCCAAATTTATGAAATTCTTCCAAAATGCCAACTTTCCCAATAGGCGCTAAAACGCTCTCGGGTCATCCAAAACCCGATCTGGACATACAGTCAAGTACAAAATCATCATACGAACCTGTTGGAACCTTCAAATCCCGATTATGAGGTCGCTTACTCAAAAATCAAACCTTAGTCAATTCTTCCAACTTAAAGCTTCCTAAATGAGAATGTTCTTTCCGAATCCACTCTAAACTTCCTGAAATTCAATTCTGACCACGCGTGCCAGTCATAAGACCTGAAGTGAAGCTGCTCAATACCCCAAACCACCCAACGATGCGCTAGAGCTCAAAGCGACTGGTCGGGTCGTTACACCATCAATGGGATTTTGATCCCTAGAGCTAGCAAAGCTATCAGTTGTTGCCGATAAAGTCACTCCACCATTTTTGAGTCTTGCCTCGGGAATCCCGTTCTATGATATGAAATCGGTATCCATTGATAAAATATGTCGTATATGTTTTGGCGATCGTATTAGGACCGTTAGCTAGCCATCTTACATAATTGGGAACTTCAATATTTTTAACTTTCTCAGCAAATTAATGGTTGAATTCCCGACTATTATTCTTTGCCCTTTCACATGCATTTGATCTACTGCGATTACCAATTAAATTATTATGTTCCCTGCAATCATGAATATTTCAATATCAATCATATCATGAAGAAATGAAGTATAGAATAAATGTTATATAAGATATCTTACTCGATAAACTTTTTCACTTGTTCATCTCCAGTATTGAACAGAGCATCTCGATGTGCTTCATAACCTAGCTCCGGATCCATGAGAAAAGTATGTTTCTTCTTACTTCCAATTGGATGGCCTACCACAGGGAATATAGGTGACAAATATTGAGGGCACTCATCATCCACAATTGGGTATCTACTGAATATTGTCTCCACGTTGTCATGTAGGTATCTCGAACAAAAGGTCAAGCACTCTTCCTCCAAAAATCTTCTGTTATTAATGCTTCTGGAGAAGATCGATTACGAATAAATACCTTGTGTTTACGTACGTTCCTATCGATGGGATACATCCAACGAAGATGAGCCATACGCCCAAGATTAATTTCATTCACCAAATGAATAGGCAAATGTGGTATTATATTAAAAATGTTGGATGAAAAATCTTTTCAAGCTCACAAGTTATTTCGAAAATTTCATACTGTATTTTTTCAAGATCACTTCACTTTATGACCTTATTACATATGGCTCTAAAGAAATTTCCCAACCTAATCAAGGCCAATGAAACGTTCTTGGGCAACAACATCAACCTGGAGAAAGTAATGCAATATAAAATGAGCACCATGATTCTTGTACCCTGATCTTTTCATCTCTTTCACGTGCACGCGTTTTGAAATATTTGAAGCACACTCTTTTGGTAACTTGGCATTTTCTATCACGGTACAAAATAAACTTTTCTCTTTTGGTTTCATGTAGAAACAAGCTTTTTCCAAACTCACACTTTCATCATCATCTTCTCTTGTTTGTACCTACTTTCGTATCTCCATTTCTTGTAAGTCATAGCGTGAATTTATATGATCTTTGACCTTTTGTCTATTTCCAATAAAGTCTCAATCAAACTATCACATATATTTTTCTTGATGTGCATCACATCAAGATTTTGACTCAATTTGTTATGCGCCCAATATGACAACTCAAAAAAAATAGATCTTTTTTTTCACGGACCCTTGTTATCCCGGGGTCTTTCTTTTTGCCCTTTCCAAAAACATTGTCGAATTCAAGCAACTCTTCAAGCACTTCTACACCTGAAAAAGGAGTAGGTGCAGGTCTATGTTCCTCATTACTATCAAATGACTTCTTATCTTTTCGGAATGGATTATCAGGAGGCAAAAATCTCCTATGACCCAAGTAACACATCTTATGACTATGTTTGAGATATAGAGAGCATGTGTCATAATTACAAGTGGGGCATGTCAATCTCCCCTTGGTGCTCCATTCTGAAAGCATTGCTATTGCTGGAAAATCACTAACTGTCTTGTTTACAGTAAGGTTGCACGCATTTGGAATATTTGTGTCACGACCCAATTTCTATTTTAGGTCGCGATGGTGCCCAACACCGATGTTAGGCAAGTCAACACCAATCAACTAATGGGTTCCATTTATTTTACCAAACATTCCCAACGTTTACTTAACTTAAATTTATAGCGTTCGATAAATAACGAATAACTTAGGCAATTTAAACTTAAATAACCAAAAGAAGTCTTAATTAAGTGATTACACCCTAAACGAATAGTCTACCAATGTGTGTGCTAGGAACTAGTGTCACAAGTATGTGCGCATCTAGTAGAATATACAAAAGAATATAACTGCCTTACTGCCTGAAACGGAATAGACAACAAATAACAAAAGAAAGACTCCAACATGTTGCTGAACGACATCAGAATGGAGTAGCTCAACGTGGAATCTTGGTCAAGTATCAAGAACGCGCGTCAGACGGGTAGCTAGATGCACCTGCCTCAGATCCTGTACAATTCAGTACAAAAGCGTAGTATGAGCACATAAACAATATGTACCCAGTAAGTATCCAGTCTAACCTCGAAGAAGTAGTGACGAGGGGTCGACTTGACACTTACTAGAGCCAAACAATATAATTAAGCATGAGGCTAAGCATGGATATCAAGACTAAATAACAGATAATAACAAGAAGTGACAAGTATTTCCATAAATATAGATTTTAATATCCATCATTCCAGTTAACCATTTATATTTCAAGGCATTTAAAGTAGTTCAAATCATATAAAAATGCCAAGCAAATAGCATGTGCATATAATGCCGATGACGTACGGCCCAATCCAATAAAATAATAAAATATACACTGCTGGATGGTCGAACGACGCGAACCATAGATGCATCTACTACCCCGATCGCGAATCATACATGCGACGCATTCAAATACAAATAAACACATCAAATAGTCAATCAAGAATTCATCAAGAAAGCAATTACCCAAGAAAATGTCAATGTTTCTTTAACGGTCAAGAAAATGATGTTTAACCTTTAAAAATTCATATGCCAAGTTCGATATAAATTAAGAAATTTAGTTTGACAATAAAGTTTCAAGTATGGCAAGTAAAGCATGCTTTTGGGTCCTAGACTACCCGGACTTAGCATAATAGTAGCTACGCACGGACTCTCGTCACCTCGTACGTACGTAGCTCCCACTATTAGGAACACATATTTAATTTCTTTGCCTATGGGGATAATACTCTCTTACAAGGTTAGAAATGAGACATATCTTTCCCCAAAGCTTACTTCCGAGCTTAAGAATGCTCTCAAACCCTCAAACCGGAGCCGGACAATCCAAAACCCACAAAGCTAGGTTGAAATCTCCCCTTTTGAAGCTCCCAAATCTCCCAAGTAATTAGTGAAGTGAGTAAAAAATGAAAAACTCTCGTATTAAATGAAGGTCGCTGCTATCAACGACTTTCACACCTGCGGTGCATGGACCGCACCTGCGGTCTCGCCTATGCGGACCATTGTCCGCATCTGCGAAAGGGGGAAGGACCTGCTAGGATCGCACCTACGGAGAGGTGAACGCACCAGTGGTTCCACTTCTGTGGAAAAAGGGGAAGCATCTGCGGAACCTGGGCTCCGCTCTTGGGCCGCAGCTTTGCCCGCACCTGCGAGCTCGCACCTGCGGCTGCCCAACCGCAGGTGCGGTCACACCAGAACTGGTGCACCGAAAACTCATTTTGAGCTTGGACTCGACTCGCGCGACGTCCGAATGGCATCCGGGGCCCCCGAGGTCCCGTCCAAACATACCAACAAGTTCAAAATCATAAAACGGACTCGCTCGAACCTTCGGAACGCCCGAAACAACATTAAAACTAAGAATCATACCCTAAAACCAATTGAATCAAACTTATGAACTTTAAGTTCTTCAATCTACTTCCAACGTGCCGAAACATACATACTTAAACACATTCCAAACCACATTTATAGGACTTCTAAAACCTTCAAGAATCCAACTTTCACTATTTGGCGCCGAAATGCTCCTGGGTCATCCGAACCCCGTTCCGAACATACGCCTAAGTCCAAAATCATCATACGAACCTACTGGAACCGTCAAATCCCGATTTTGAAGTCGTTTACTCAAAATGTTGACCAAAGTCAAACTTGGCCTTTTAAGCCAACCTTAAGGAACCAAGTGTTCCGATTTCAACCCAAACTCTTTTAAATCCCGAACCAACCATCCTCGCAAGTCATAAATCAATAAAAGTAAGTACGTGAAGTCTTATTTAAGGGCACGAGATTCTAGAAAGTAAAACGACTGGTCGGATCGTTAGAATTTGCGTTGTCTCAGCATCATACGTTTCTATCCTAGTTTCCCATAGTTTCTTCAATTCTGAAATAAATGGTTGTAAGTACACATGTATATCATTTCCCAAAGATGAAGTACCTGGAATGATCATTGATAACATGATATATTCTGGCTTCAAGCATATCCATGGTGATAAATTATAGTTCATTAACATGACAGGCCACGTGATATGGGAAATGCTCATGGTTAGAAATGGGTTGAAATCATCACTTGAAAGACCTAACCTAACATTACGTGGAGCTCTGGAGAAGTCTAGATGTCGAGAATGAAATTCCTTCAAGCTTCTCCATCAGTAGGATGCCTCATATTCCCATCTTTAGGTCGTTCATTATCATGCCATCTCATTGTATTAGTTATTTCAAGACACATGAATAACCTGTGAAGCCTATGCTTCAAGGGAAAGTACCTTAAAATCTTTGTAGGAATTTTCGAGCTTGTATTACTCAAGGCATGATTAGAACTTTTTCATCTAGAAGACCCACAAACAGAGCAATTATAGGCCTTAACATTGTCATTCAAAAATAGCATACAATCATTAGGGCATGCATGTATTTTTTTTCTTAATGAAGACCCAAATCTTTTATCATATTTTTAGCCTTGTTAAAAGACTTTGGCAGCTGAGCAAAGGGAAATGCCTCTTTTAACAACTTTAACATGTCTGAAATGGCTACATTACTCAATCCATGCAAAGATTTAAGCAAGTATAGTCGGATGGTGAAACTCAATTTACTGTTTTCACACCCTGGATACAATTCTTGTTTCCCTTCCTCTAATAATTTTACAAAATCTCTTAGCATCTTCAGATAGAGCCTCTATCATCCCTTCTTCTTGTACAAGCTCACCTTCTACATTTCTAAATAAATCATGAAGTAATCCATCAATATCATCACACATGTTAGAACATTCATCGTTATTGCTTCGATGAGGCGTATTTCTAGAGGAAAATCTTTCACCATGAAATACCCATTTGGTGCAACCATCAACAAAGTCATTAACAACCAAGTGATCCTCCACCATATTTCTATAATGCCAATAGCGATTAATGCAATTTTTGTAAAGATATTATATTTCATTTCCTTGGGAAGCTCGTTCAAATACCTTATCACAGAAATAATTCACTCCACCAATATATTAATCCGTCCATCTTAGTAAATTCATCCAACTTTTATCTATAGTATCCGTGGAAATCCTATACGACAATAGTAAATCACCAAAATCAACTCAATAAATCAAGATACATACTAATTTGACATTGACCAAAGCTTAGAGGGAACGAACTCAAAGAGTTACAAATAGCAACTTCATGTATAATTCAAACAAATATTAAATAAAACAAATATTAACCACTAGCAATGTGTATAGTTCCTTTTGATGAACTCAAGCGTGTGTGTAGTTGTTATATTTGATTATAACTAATGAACTTAAGCAGGCATGTCCATGTTTTGATCTTGGATTGTACAGGTACTTATGATTGAAGAGTTCTCTGTATATCCTGAAATTGAGAAAAAACTGGAAAAAACACTAAAGATTACAAAAGGTATTAATGTATATGATTATGTTTGATTTGAGGATTGAAACACTAGAAAAATAGCAGTATAACCACCAAAAATATGAGTTTTTAATACTGTTATGGAAGCTTATCAAAGCTACAAGATCTAGGTCTTATTTCATTTATATTAAAAGGATGCACAACACAATAAAATTTTATAAGACAATATACACAATAGAACAAAAATTTGTAAGACCAAATAAATCTTATTCTACTTGAACTTGAAAAACAGTTGTAATGCTGGAATATTAAGTCAACATTATGACTATGTTCTCCAATGAATATGGAATAAATAATCAAAAGCCAAAATACAATTACGATATCTTTAAATTGGAGTAAACAAAATTTAAAATGTACATTTAACAAAAATATAGCAACCCCAATTTTCTCTCCACCAGATCTCATTGCTTCTAACAAAAAATCAAAATCCACCAACTCAACTTTCTTTTTCTCAAACTAGAAAACTGATCAACTCAACTCTAATTTTTTCAAAACTAAAAATCAAAATAACAAATTTATCAGAAAAATTGAAGTACAAAATTACTAAAGAAGAATGATAAATCTATGGTTAAAATATTATCATAGAAAGAAAAAGAAGGAGCAGCGAACAGAAGCCTATGCTGGATGTGTAATTTTGCCTTAGCCGGATTTATTGCCTTCAAAGAATTCTAATCTTAGTCACACATTTACAAAAAGAAGAAAATGTAAGTAAGAAAATAGAACACAGTATCTAAAAAATTTCTAAACCCAACATCCAAAAATTTAGTATCATATGCTTACAAAGAAAATCTAAAATAATAATCCAATACCTTGTCAGTATCTTCAATCAAAAATGTCGAGGAGGAAGAAAATTAGTCATTTTAGAAAAATCGGACTTCCTTATACTAACTCTATTTCAAACACAGAATTAGTTGAAGATACTACTCTATTTCAAACACAGAGTTAGTTGAAGGAAACTCTAACTTCCTTGAAGTTAAGTGTATGCAAGAGTGATATTGCCTCTAAGACATTATTATAAATGAGTGACTGCTTTAACCAACATTCATCCTTTAGCATCATTAACCACTACTAAAAATTCGAGAAAAAACGACCACAAAAAGCGACCAAAGTTGGTCTCTAAACAGTGAAAAACGACCAAAATGCGTCCAAACAAGCTTGGTCGCTATTTTGCTGGTCCCTTTACCATAGAGACCAAATATTCCGGGTATCAAAAAAAGAGACCAACTTTGGTCGCTTTATTAGTTTAATAATATAAATTTAGCGACCAAAGTTGGTCTCTATATTTAAATTACAATAATTATTTATTTATTATTATACAAAATATAGCGACCAACTTTGGTCTGTAAATAAAATAAAATATTTTAAAATCTGGAAACTAGCGACTAAAGTTGGTCGCTTTTTTATTAATTTATTTAATTTATTTTAAACAAAAGCGACCACAATTGGTCGTTAATTTCCAGAAAAAATAATTTTTTTAATAATTTATTTAATTTATTTTAAACCAAAACGACCACAATTGGTCGCTAAATTCCAGGCAAAATATTATTTTTAATAACATAGCGACCAAAGTTGGTCGCTATTCTGGAAATCTGGGTTCAAAAGCGACCAAATTTGGTCGCTTTTCTTGGTTTTATTTTGGCAGAAACTGCCTATTTTGGCAACCACACCACCTGCCAGCATACCAAATCCTATTACAACAACAACAACAACAATACTAACACAACAACAACAATAATACTAACACAACAACAATACGAACTAACAACACAACAACAACAATATTAAAACCAATATTAAAACCAACATTAAAAACCAACAACGTATAAAGCTCAATAGAACTAACACATTTAACTAACAAAACTAAGTTAACACTTATTACAAGCCCATTCCAAAACGGACCAAAGTTCTATTGTCTAGTTCAAAGTATATAAAAGTACTCAATGATTGTTTCATTCTATATCATTATCATCACCGTCTGATGAATCTTCATTATCAAGACGGTAATGAGAAGGTTCATTTCGTGGTGGACGAGAAGAACGGTCACGGGGAGGATGGGAGGAACTAACACGGGGAGGACGGAAGGAACACTGACGTTCAAGTTGAGCCTCTGGCGATGACTCGCGAGACCGGGGAATCGGAAAAGCTCCAGAAGCTAGGAGAGATTTAAGCTGAGCTAGCATGCCTTGGTACTGAGCTTGCATGCCTTGGTACTGAGCTTGCATGCTAACGTACTGAGCATCTCTAAGCCTTTCTCGTTCCTTGGATGCTTCTAGCTCGCTTGTGAGCTTTGTCACAGTCTCCCGCATAGTGGAGAGGCTCTCCCCATCAAGTTGCTCGGCTTGCAAGGAAGTTCCTATTCCTTTCATTCCACAGTGATAGCGGTGGAACTTCTTATTAGGAAGCCCGCATACCTTCCCATATTTTGCACCGCCAACCGCCTGCATCCATAGTCTTTCTGCATCCTCCTCCGAAATATGGATTGGTTCGCTCGACTCATTAGGTGGCTGACTGCGTATGAACTCCTCTATGTCAGCTCTGAAGCGATCCTATAAGAATTTTTTTATTTAATTAGTATTTGAAAGATTATATTAGAGTATATCAGAATACTTAATGAAAAGAGAAAACTTACATGTACAGTCGATGATCGGTCGTCGACCCACCTTTCTGGATCAGTCTCTTTCTTTTTCTTGACAATATGAGTCTCCTTGAATAACTCATCTTGCTTCATTGGACGACCCAGCTTCTTTTCCTGAAAATTCATAAATTATAGTTAATAAACAGAATAGATATACTTTGAAAATTAAAATAAATGAATAAATTACGTACCAATCTTCTTTTTATAGTCCCTTGGCTGATCGCACCTCCAGTGTGCAAGGAGCCTCCCTTCTCGGATGCGCGAGCTTTCTTTCCTTTTTCGCTCTTCTTTAAGAAGTCCGCGGTAAGCCACTGCCTTTGCAAATCCCTCCAATAATCGTCAAGCAACCAGTTAGGCTTCTGTTTGTACAGTCTAGCGTTGGAGAAACTATGCGACAACCGCTTCCAAGCCTTAAGATTAAAATTACGCGCCACCTCTGCGCTATAGCGGTGTTCCCATACACACTTGCTCTGTATTTCAAAAGTTAAATATTGTATAAAAATATCATAAATATAAATAATTATAAAGCTTAAAAGAAAATTTATACCTTAAATTCATTGAAAATTTGCTCCTTAAGCGAGAATGGGAATTCGCTCCAACTCGTATAAGGGGCATCATAAATCTTTTTGGTGGCATTGGTGATTATCCTCGTAGTAGTATTACTCGGGATGAACCTGCAATTTAACAAAAAAAAAAACACATTAATATATTAGTACAAACTGTACAAAACAATAAACGTAAAAAAATCAACTTACTCTTACCCATCACCCTCAGGGACTATGATGATCCTACCATACTGATCATGATGCACCTCCTCGTCATCATCAACATCATCGTCAGAATCAGGTACATTAGATGCATGTGTGGAAGGTGTAGGGGGGTCAGAGCTACTATCTCGCAGGCGAAGGCCTGCAAGAGATGGAGTCGCTGATGAAGATGGTTGTGATCCCTGTGACTGCGACATTGCGGGATCGACCGGAAGCTGCTATGATACTGATGCCTCTGACCCCCGTGGCTGTGGAACCAGTGGTTGTGACCCACGTGGTTGTGACCCCCGTGGCTGTGACCCGGATGGATGTGAGCCATGTGCTCGTGAGGCAGCTGGACTGTATGCTGTACGTACAGTCCTGGGGCCCTGTGCTGAATGACCCGGTGTCTGCACAAAGATCTAGCTGGGCTGGTGATGCTGTGGCGCCTCATAATATCCATCGGGTGGAGGATAAGACATAGGCGGCGCCTGTGTAGAGGGTGGAAAAGAGGGAGGATAAGAGGGAGGAGTATCTACTACTCTCCTATTTCCCTTCTTAGCCTTTCCTTTACCCCGAGAACCCGTAGGGTCATCGTTACCTCGACCCTTGCCTGTCATCTGCATAAAAATTACATATTT
>ML281258.1:94602-108550 GCA_005239495.1 Nicotiana undulata | reverse complement strand
CAAAGGTTAGTAACAAAAATGTTCCAAGAACATTTAGGAAAAACTATGGAAGTCTATATCGATAATATGCTTGTAAAATCAACACAAGCGGAAAATCATCTCCAGCATCTCTCTACTACTTTTGACTTCTTACGCGGTTATAATATGAAGCTCAATCCGGAAAAATGTGCCTTCGGAGTACAATCTGGTAAGTTTCTGGAATTCCTTGTATATAATAGACGAATAGAAGTAAATCCGGCTCAAATAAAAACCTNGCTCTTTAAAAGCAAAATCAGTTCGAGTGGACTGAAGAATGCCAGCAGGCACTCAAAGACTTGAAGATTTACTTATCAAAACCATCGTTGCTATCGAAGCCAAGAGAAGGAGAAAGATTATACATCTACCTGGTTGTTTCAGAAATTGTCGTAAGTGCAGTACTGGTAAGGGAAGAAAAAGGTAAGAAATCCCCTATTTATTATGTAAGAAAGACTATGTTAGATGACGAAACTAGATATCTACATCTAGAAAAATTAGCTTTAGCTTTAATAATGGTATCAAGAAAATTACGTCATTATTTTCAATGTCATCCAATCACTGGCGTGACTTCATATCCTTTAAGAAATATTCTGCAAAAACAAGAAGTGTCAGGAAGATTAGCCAAATGGGCAATAGAGTTAAGTGAGCATGATATAACATATCAACCTAGAACGACAATTAAATCGCAAATATTAGCAGACGTTTTAGCTGACTTTAGCAACAATATTACCCCTGAAGTAGAAAAAGAGTTACAACTCTTCAATGGTGTAAACCCAGGTCAATGGACCCTATTTACATATGGCTCTTCTAAAGTAAAAGGAGCTAGATTAGGCATTGTACTAACATCACCCACGGGGTGAAAAGATACGACAAGCTATTAAGTGTTATCCAATCACTAACAATGAAGCAGAGTACGAGGTTGTTATTGCAGGTTTAGAATTGGCACAGGAGCTGTCCATTCAACAAATCGAGATCAACGGCGATTCTCAATTAGTGGTAAACCAAATGCATGGGACTTACATCTCTCGAGAAACTCGAATGCAATAATATTTAGAAAAGGCACGAGAACTTGTAAGACAGTTCAAAACGTGGAAAATAATACAAATACCCAGGGTGGAAAATGTTGAAGCAGATGCGTTAGCAAACCTTGCGGCAGTCATAGAAGTGTCCAATAAAGACAACACTATTGTCGTCCACCTCTTTCATTCAACGATTGACCAAGACAGAAATGAGGTATCTTTCAATAATTTAACTTGGGATTGGAGAAATGAAATTCTCATTTTTTTGCAGAGTGGTACCGTGCTTGACGACAAGAAAGCAGCTCAAGTGCTTCGCCGCAAAGCACCAAGATATTGTCTTGTACATAACATGTTGTATCGTAAAATGTTCAGGGGACCCCTAGCTAAATGTCTCAGACCTAATCAGACGGAGTTCGTGATAAAAGAAGTCCACGAAGGACATTGTGGAAATCACGTAGGAGCAAGGTCTTTAGTAAAAACCCTAATCAGAGCAGGGTACTATTGGCCTAGATGGAAGAAGACGCATAGAATTTCATCTCAAAATGCGATAGGTGTCAACGGTTTGCCAATAATATGCACAAACCAGCGGAGCTATTACATTCTATCATATCACCATAGCCCTTTATGAAATGGGGAATGGATATAGTGGGACCTCTTCCCCTAGCTAAAGGACAGGTACGATTCCTTCTGGTGCTTACTGATTATTTCACAAAATGGGTCGAAGCAGAAGCATTCAAACAAGTACGGGAAAAGAAGGTCAAAAGTTTCTTATGGCGAAACATAATATGCCGATTTGGAATTCCAAAGGAGATCGTGTGTGATAATGGTCCACAGTTTATAGGCTCTCAAATCACGGAGTTCTTCGAAAGTTGGAAAATTAAACGGATTGCTTCAACACCATATCATCCCGTAGCTAACGGACAAGCTGAGTCTACGAACAAAATCATTATCAACAATATAAATAAGCGCTTATATAAAGCCAAAGGCAGTTGGCCCGACGAATTACCATCGGTATTATGGGCATACAGAACTACGTCAAAAACAGCTAGGGGAGAAACCCCTTTCGTAATTGTTTATGGCTCAAAAGCATTAATACCCGTGGAAATCGGTGAACCAAGTTTGAGGGTGACAACAGCTACAGAGCAAACAAATGACACTGAACTCCAAACCAATTTGGACTTTCTCGAGTCACGAAGAGAAGCAGCTCTAATACGGATGGCAGCTCAAAAGCAAATCATAGAGCGATATTACAATCGTAAAGCTCATCTTAGATATTTTAAGATTGGGGACTTCGTACTTAAAAAGGTTTTCCAATCAACAAAAGAAGCAGGAGCTGGCAAATTGAATCCAAATTGGGAAGGACCCTATAAAGTCTGGGGCATAGCTGGGAAAGGTGCGTACGAGTTGGAAACCATGGACGGAAGGATTCTACCAACGAGCTGGAACGCCATCCAGCTGAAGAAATACTACTTCTAAGGAAAAGAAGTCCCCCGGTCAGGTATCACATGTTCGATTTTATCTTTGAATATTTAAATTTTACTAACTCTTTTAGATGATAGGCAAAAAGCTAACCCATCACCAGATGATGAAATTAGACCTGCAAAGACGCGAGGAAATAACACAATTCCCGGTCTAGGGTTACACTTTCTGATAGATATTTTAAAGGGTTAAGCAGTCATCATCTAAAAAAGTATATACCTTCGAGTCTGGAATGTTTTCCTTTTTCAGGGAAAGGACCACAAAGAAGGAACAATCAAGTGCTCGAGATCTCATTCTTCAAAGCTCAAACACTTGGGGGACTATACAGTATGGAAGGACAAGATGAAGCAAAAATACTGTCAGAAGTCAAAAGCTCGAGCCTAAAATAACCATTTACCCAACAAGTCAAGTGATACGAGCAAAACTAAAAGAACTGAAGACTCCAGCACAAGAATTACAAAGCCTACTCTAAAAACCTTCAAACTATGTTCAGGTTAAAAGGCAAAGTATCAGCTACGACGAAGAAATGTACATCTTACACTTATACAAAAACTGTTGCGACAGAAAACAGTTAGGGATAGAAGATCATCATCATTGTACTTAGTCAAAAAACTGTTATAATCAAAAAACAGTTACGAAATCTTTGTACTCAAGTAGAAAACTGTTATTCAAATAAAACAGTTACGGATGAAAGATCATAACCCTTGTATTTATTCTCAAAACTGTTATCAAATAAAACAGTTACGAATCACGATACATTTCTCTCGTACTTGTTATAAAACTGTTGCAAATAAAAACAGTTATGGGTAAAAACCCAACATTTACAAAAACTGTTACTAATGAAAAACAGTTATCTCCTTGTATTAACTCGAAAAAACTGTTACCTATGAAAAACAGTTGCGAAATACAAGTGATTATCAAATCTGTTAAAACAAAACAGTTGCAACATGAGTCTTAGATGATAATCATAATACATGTAAAATGTTGTGAAAGTTCAAATAAAAACTTCTCACAAAAATATTCTTCAACATGTGAGAAATTCCTGTCACTCTATTGCATTCCAATGAAGTTGAGACATCTTCTTCATTAAGTATTAATCAAAAAGGGCCCTTAACTCATAAACAAAGCCTGTCACAAACAAAGGCTAAAAATTTATACGAACACTACACCTAATGTGAAAAGGTTCAAAGTGAAATATGCATTTTTATGCAAAAAAGCTAAGAGGTACAAACAAAAACCTCAGAAAAGCAATACATACAATCGACTTAAAAGAGTAACATTCAAACTCATAGCAAAAAGTCTCGAGATTGTATTGAAATTAAAATAAGCGGCTAAGTCGAAAACTAAGTACTAACTAGTACTTAGCCACATAAGTATTTACATTTTTTGTGCCCCTAAGTTGTCAGTTGGGGACTTTAAAGTTTCAAACTTACTCCCGATGGAGCTGGGACTAACCACATCAATCCAAAGAAATAAAAAAAAGGGAGTGGGGATAACAAAATCTTCATTCTTGAGAAGGAGGAGAGTTGACTTCTTCAGGAGGAGGAACGGCAGCTGCTTGAAGATCATGGGCTTCATCAGATGGAGAAAATTAAAGACCCCGTTGGGTCTTCTCCATGGCCTCTTTAGATTTAGCAATCTCATCATTGAGGTCGAAACCCTCCTGGCCCATTTCCATTAACGTATCATGACGAGCACTCATATACGCCCAAATCACGTTAACAGTTGTCGCCTCTTCAAGGTCACTATAATCCTTTGACCATGCCTGAATTTCAATCTTCAAGTTATCCTTCTCAGCTTCGGCGGCTTCAAGGGCAACCTTCAAAGGTACAACTGACTCCTCCAGAGTTCGAACTTTGACCAGGGCTTCACAAAGATCCTCTTGAGTCTGGGAAAGATTCCGTACAAGTTCACTGGAGTATTCCTCCTTCTGCCCCAGCATATGCTTTAGATTCCTGATTTCCTCTGTGGCTTTTGACAACTGTTCAGCAAATGAGGATTCAAGAATGTCCCCATTTCGACAACTGTGCTAGGGTGTTTTCTAAGATTGACATGAGATCAGGGTACCATCAGCTAAAGATTCGCGACTCAGATGTTCCGAAGACTGCCTTCCGTACGAGATATGGTCATTATGAGTTCTTAGTGATGTCTTTTGGCCTGACTAATGCCCCAGCAGCATTTATGGATTTGATGAATAGGGTGTTCAGGCCTTATATTGATTCTTTTGTCATTGTCTTCATTGATTACATTCTAATCTACTCACATAGCCTGGGGGAGCACGAGCAGCATTTGAGAGTAGTGCTTCATACCTTGCGGGAACAAAGTTGTACGCTAAGTTCTCCAAGTGTGAGTTCTGGGCAAGATTCTATGGCATTCTTGGGTCATGTGGTATCCGTAGAGGGTATCAAGGTGGATCCAAAGAAGATTGAGGCAGTTTAGAGTTAGCCACGCCCCACTTCAGCGACAAAGATCAGGAGCTTCTTGGGATTGGTAGGTTATTATTGCCAGTTTATGGAGGGCTTTTCATCCATTGCAGCCCCTCTGACTAGATTGACCTAGAAGGGTGCCCCATTACGATGGTCCGACGAGTGTGAGGCGAGCTTCCAGAAGCTCAAGACATCCTTGACCACAGCACAAGTTCTAGTGTTTCCTTCCGGTTCGGGGATGTATACAGTTTATTGCGACGCTTCACGCATTGGCTTTGGATGTGTGTTGATGCAGGAGGGGCGAGTTATTGATATGTTTCACGTCAGCTGAAGGTTCATGAGAAGAATTACCATGTGCACGATTTGGCATTGGCAGCGATTGTTCATGCTATTAAGATTTGGAGGTATTACTTGTATGGGGTGCCTTGTGAGGTTTATACAGACGACTGCGGTTTGCAGCACTTGTTCAAGCAGAGGGATCTTAATTTGAGACAGCGCAGATGGCTTGAGTTGCTGAAGGACTATGAAATCACTATTCTTTATCATCTGGGCAAGGCAAATGTGGTTGCAGATGCCTTAAGTAGGAAGGCGGAGAGTATGGGTAGCTTGGCATTCATTTCAGCAGATGAGAGACCACTAGCTTCGGACATTCAGTCCTTGGCTAACCGCTTGGTGAGGTTGGACCTTTCAGAGCCCAGCTGAGTGCTTGCACGTGTCGTTGCTCAGTCTTTATTACTGGGGGAAATCAAGGCTCGGTAGTTTGATGATCCGCACTTGGCAGTTCTCCGAGAGAAGGTACTACAGGGTGATTCCAAGGAGGTTTCTATTGGAGACTTCAGGGTCACTTATGTGTTCCTGATGTTGATGGCCTGAGGGAGAGGATTCTAGAGGAGGCTCATAGTTCCCCGTATTATATTCATCTTGGTGATAAGAAGATGTATCGTGATCTGAGGCAGCATTACTGGTGAAGGCGGATGAAGAAAGACATAGTGGAGTATGTGGCTAGATGTCTAAATTGCTAGCAGGTTAAGTATGAGCACCAGAGGCCAGGAGGCCTACTCCAGCAGATGCATATACTTGAGTGGAAATGGGAGTGCATCACTATGGACTTCGTAGTTGGGTTGCCTCAGACCTTGCGGAAGTTTGATGCGGTTTGGGTTATTGTGGACAGATTGACCAAGTCAGCACATTTCATTCCAGTAGCTACTACTTACATTTCAGAGAGGTTGGCCCAAATCTACATTCGGGAGATAGTTCGGTTGCACGGGGTTCCTGTGTCCATTATATCAGATCGAGGTACTCAGCTCACCTCGCACTTCTAGAGAGCAGTACAGAGTGAGTTGGGCACCCGGGTAGAGCTTAGCACAGCATTTCACCCTCAGACTGACGGGCAGTCAGAGCGGACAGTTCAGATACTAGAGGACATGCTCAGAGCATGTGTGATTGACTTTGGGAGGCAGTGGGATCAGTTTTTGCCTTTGGCCGAGTTTGCTTATAACAACATCTATCAGTCCAGCATTGAGATGGCTCCATTTGAGGCCTTGTATGGGCGGCGATGTCATTATCCCATCGGGTGGTTTGATCCTGGCGAGGCTAAGTTATATGGCACCTATTTAGTGAAGGATGCTTTGGATAAAGTAAAGATGATTCAAGAGAGGCTTCGCACAGCACAGTCCAGACAGAAGAGTTACGCGGATCAAAAGGCACGTGATGTATCATTCATGGTCGGTGAGAAGGCTCTCTTGAAAGTCTCGCTGATGAAGGGTATTATGAGATTTCGTAATATGGGCAAGCTGAGCCCAAGGTTTATAGGTCCATTTGAGGTGCTGAGGCGAGTTGGGGAGGTTTCTTATGAGCTCGCTTTACCTCCCAGTTTATCAGGAGTTCACCCGATCTTTCATGTGTCCATGCTCCGGAGGTACCACGCTGACTTCTCTCACGTGATAGATTTCAGCACCATTCAGCTAGACGAGAGGTTGGGCTATGAGGAGGAGCCAGTTGCTATCATTGACGGGCAGGATCGCCAGTTGAGGTCCAAGAGGGTTTCCGCCGTAAAGGTCCAGTGGAGGGGCCAACCAATCAAGGAGGTGAGTTGGGAGTCCGAGGAGGACATGCGAAGCAGATATCCACACTTGTTCAGCACTCCAGGTATGATTCTAGACACGTTCGAGGACGAACGTTTGTTTAAGAGGTGGAGAATGTAACGACCCGAATGGTCATTTTGTGTTCTAGAAACTCGTTCCCCTAAATGAGACTTCCCGTACTTGCTTTTAGTGATTTATGACTTGCGGGGATGGTTAGTTCAGAATTCAGGAGAGTTGGGTGGAATTTGGAACACTTAGTTCCTTAAGGTTGGCCTTAAAGGCCAAGTTTGACTTCGGTCAATATTTTTAGTAAACGACCTCGGAATCAGGATTTGAAGGTTCCAGTAGGTTCTTATGGTAATTTTGAACTTGGGCGTATGTTCGAAATGGGTTTTGTATGACCCGGGAGCGTTTCGGCGCCAAATAGTGAAATATGATTCTTTAAGTTCAAAAATTGAGGTTTGGAACGTGTTTTTGTGATATCGAGATCCGAACGGAATTTCGAGACCGGGAATAAATCTGTCATGTAATTTATGACTTGCTCGCAAAATTTGGTGTCACTCCGAGTAATATAGGTGTGCTTCGGCATTTTGGAAGTGAATTCTAGAACTTGAAGTTCAAAGTTTGATTCATTTTGGTTTTGGGGTCGGATTCTTAGTTTCGTTGTTGTTTTTCGCGTTCCGAGTGTTCGAGCGAGTCTGCATTATGAATAAAGACATGTCAGTGCCTATGGATGGAGTACCGGGGGGCTCGGGTTTTGGACCCCTCGGAGCTAATTGCAAGAACCAAATTTACTCAGTTCTGGTTTCCTTCTTCGCGTTCGCGTGGGTACTGTCGTGTTCGTGAAGAAGGAGTTGGGCATGGGTGGTGGATGCTTTTCGCGTTCGCGAAGGTTCTGGGCCAGTGACCATCGCGTTTGCGTATGGCCACCCGCATTCGCGTAGGGTAAGTAGTTGGGCCGGCCAGTTGTTCTTCGCGGTCGCATCACCCAACCGCGCTCGCGTAAGTCTAGCCCGGCTAGCCTTCGCGTTCGCGGGCCTGTTGTCGCGTTCGCATAGAAGGGCCTTCAGGGGATTGGGCCAGTGGCCTTCGAGAACGCGTGCCCCTGTCACGTTCACGGTGAAGGGGGAAGCTTGGCAGTGAACTTAAAATCGGGACTTAGGCGCATTTGGGGGTCATTTTATTATATCTTTGGACGATTTGTGAGCTCTCATGTGATGACCCAAGGAGCCATTTTATGAATTTAGACTCTGTTCTAGGCTTATTAGCCATAAAAAGATTAATTTTAACTACCTTAATTTGCGTGCACAATCCGGTCCTGAAACCGAAAAGCTTTTATGTGAAAATATAAGAAATAATAATTTTTAGAATTAAAAATTTGGTTTTAGTTGACTTGAGTCAACATTTTGAGTAAATGGACTCGGATCTGTGTTTCAACGATCCTGGGAGGTCCGCAATAAAATATGGGACTTGGGATGCCCGGAATTGAATTCCGAGATCCCAAGCCTAAGAAATCAATTTTTGAAAAAAAGTATTTTGCTGAATTATCAATGAAATAAAGAAATGAATTAACGTTTGAAATTGTTGGTATCGGGCCCGTATTTTGGTTCCGGAGCTCGGTACAGGTTTGTTATGATATTTAAGCCTTGTCTGCGAAATTTTGGCGAGAATCGGAATTTATTTTACATGATTCGGATGTCCGGTTGATAAATAGTGAACTTTAAGTGTTCTTGAGAAAAATAATGAGTTTTTGAGGTTTAATTCATAGTTTTACAAGTTATTTTCATGATTTGTATGATGCTTATAGACTTGTGTGCATGTTTAGTTTAGAGCCCCGAGGGCTCGGGTGAGTTTCAAATAGGTTTGGGTTGTGTTGCGCTCGTTCCTTCTTATGCTTCGACGTCGTTTCTTCAGGCATAAATGATATCATATTGAACAAGTGAGCTCTGATTTCTGTTTTGAATGAAATATTAGATCTGTATCGTAATTATGGACCCGTAACAAAAAGAATCATCAAATGTGGACATCGTATGAGGATTTTATGGGCATTTTACTAAGGTTACCATATTTTTCAGGTTAATTATGAAATTGCCACTGACGGCGTATTAAAATTCTGCATTATTTGCAAATATTAAAACCTACATATCTCTTTCATTATAAGGTCAAATTGAGTGATTCAAAATTCTAACTTGATTAGAATTACATAAGGAATCCATGGGAGACAAAAAAATCGAGTTTCAGGATCGTTTGGCATGAGAAACGAGGTAGAATAGCTGGCAGAAAAATATATATATATATATATATATAACGGGCAGACTTCTTCTTCTTCAAATTTTCGAACCCCACAGCCCTAGGAATGAATTTCTTCACCAAATATCATCCCCAAGTAATAGGTAATCAATTCTATACTTTACTCTTTCAATTACTCATTAGTTTTCATCACTTTTAAATCAAAAACTAAGAATTTTCATGGTAAAAATTGAGGGTTTGGTTAGAATTAAGGAATTTTGTAAAAATCGAATATTTATCTCGTATTGAGGTCGGATTTCGAAACTAATTGAATATTTGGGTTCGTGGGTGAAAGGGGAAACGTAATTTGGTCCGAACCCCGAGTTTAGACCAAGCAGGCCCGGGGTCGGGTTTTCACCTTTTTTGAGAAAACTTAGGAAAAATTGTAATTTTTAATAAAGTTAGTTCTTTTAGCCTTAATTAATAATATTGAGTTAATTATGATTAAATTCGAGCAAGTTAGAGCAAGATTCTAAAGAAAAAGTTGTAATTGAGTAGTGAGTGGCCTGCGAAATTAAGGTAAGTGTTTGGTCTAACTTTGACTTGAGGGAATAGGAATCCTCACTTGTTTGCTATGTGAAATGCATGGGCGTCGTGTATAGGTGAGGTGACGAGTATCTATGCACCACCCAATTTGCCTGATAAACATGATCCCTTTCCCGTTCCCAACTTAATTGATGCTTGCCTTAATTGTTCTTTGTTCATTATTATTTCTATGACTAGTTGGCTTTGTTATTTTGTTGTTAAATATTACTGTGGTTATTTTGGAAAGAGTATTGGTTGTTTATGTGGTTCCCTTGTGGTACAAAACGGTTGAGTAGTTTGGCATTATTTTTACGATATATATATATATATATATATATATATGCTCCTGTTGGTTTCATTTTTGATAATATTGAGAAAGTTATGAGAATTGCAGTTTAACTGTTTTATGATTGTTGAGGTTTACGTGGTTGCTTGGTTTCAATTGATTGTTGCCAATTATTGTGGCAAGTGTATTAAAAATGTTGGTTGTTCTCTTGATTTTATCATGGTACATAAAGACTGAGCTAGGTTGAAAGCGTTACGGTTTTACATATATTCTGGTTGGTTTTATTGTGAAATGATATTGGTTGAAGCTTACGATCCATACTGTTTTCTGTTTGAAATTGTGAAAATAAAAGTATAAATTGTGAAATTTATGAATAAATTGATATGATATGTCTGGTGGGAGCGGATTGCACGCCGCAACAAGGAGTAATAAGGGTGGACAGGTGGGATCGGGTCGCACGCCGCAACAGGAGTAATAAGGGTGATATATTTAGGGAGGAGCAATAAGGGTGAACAGGTGGGAGCGGGTTGCACGCCGCAACAAGGAGCGATAAGGGAGGACATTTATATTTTTTTTATTGATTATCAAAGAAAAACAAATATTTGAAAACTTTCTATTTTATATTACAATTTTTCATATTTTGGCACTACTTTTATTTAAAGTTAAAGTTTGGAAATTTGAAATTTTATTTGAGAATTGGTTATGCTTGAGGCCTGAAAAAGGCGGCTGAGTTATTTCATTGTTGTTGCAGTACTTAATTATTTGTTTAGATTTCCTTCTTGGTTTATATTTATTGTCTCAGTTATATTTTCTTGTTCGTGTAGAATTGTTTTATTGCTTTATTGTATATATTATTGTCACAGGTTAGATGTTGTTAATGCCCCGCCGTAGCCTCGTCACTACTTCGCCGAGGTTAGGCTTACTCAGTACATGGGGTCGGTTGTACTGATACTACACTCTGCACTCTTTTGTGCAGATCCAGGTATCGACCAGCAATAGAGATATTTAGAGCGGCTATTCATTTATTCGGAGACACGAGGTATATCTGTCGGCGTTCGCAGATCCCGAGAGTCTTCTCCTATTTTTATAAAACTATTTTATTATATTCAGAACAGTTACACTATTTCTTTCAGCCCATTATTTGTAGTATTCTTTAATAGTTCGTGAATTGTGACACCAGGCCCTGGGGTAGTTCTAGAGTTACTTATATAATTAGTTCGTGGCTCGGTTTATTTAAGTGTTTATTATTTTATGTTTGGAATTATTCATTAAAAGTCAGTAGCTTAAGTTTATTTTATAATTATTTATTATGTTTAAATGGATAATCAAAGGTAAATAGCTAATCGAACTCTAACACTGGCTTGCCTAGCAAGTGTGGTGTTAGGCGCCATCACGATCCCTAAGGTTGGAAATTTGGGTCGTGACATCTCAAAGGGGAGATTCGACCTAGCATTGTGAGTTTCAAGTTCTTGGGCGACGAATTTGGAGATTCGGGCGCATTCTTGAATCGGAAAGTAGGCTTGAAACGAGGTAAGTCTCCTTTCTAACCTTGTAAGAGGGAATTGTCCCCATAGGTGAAATAATTATCTATATGCTACTATTTGTGGGGGCTACGCACGCACGAGGTGACGAGAGTACGTGCGTAGCTACTATATGCTTATGTCTGGGAAGTTTAGAATCCATGAGCATGCTTTACGTGCCGTATTTGTAACTTTAATGATAAACTTAGACTTCCTAATATCATCGAATTATTAAGAGGATTGACTTTCCCTAGGAATAATACTCCCTAATAAATTCTTGATTTACTGTTTGAATGTGTGTATATATGAGTACATGTGTCGCATGTATGATCCGCGAGCAGGGTAACTCTATATGTATATTGATTGCGTCGCATGCACGATTCGCAAGCGGGGTAATAGATGCATCTATGGTTCGTGTCGTTCGATCCTTCGGCAGTGCACATTTATTATTTCATTGGTTCGGTCGTACGTTCACGGTATATTACGTGCATACTAATTGTTTGGTATTTTCTGTGGTCGTTTAATTGTTAGATACCCTGAAAAATTAATTAGTAACATGTACGATAGGAACGTGACACATGAAGTATTTGTAGTGAGATTTGACATTTCCTGGCTTTACCACTTATTCATGTTTGCCATCCATGCTTAGATTTATATTTAAAAGTATACTACTTTGGCCCTAGTGAGTGTCAAGTCGACCTCTCGCCACTACTTCTTTGAGATTATACTGAATATTTACTGGGTACATGTTGTTTATGTACTCATGCTATGCTTATGTACTTAATTGTACAGGTTCTGAGGCAGGTGCATCTGGTTATCAGTCTAGAGCTCGTTCTTAACTTCACGAGGTTTGAGGCTTAACGGTGAGCTGCTTCTCTTGACGCCGTTCAGCAGCACTCTGGAGTCTTCCTTTTGTTATTCTGTCTATGTCCTCTCAGACAGTAAGATAGACTTATTCTTTTGATTCATTTCTACTAGATGTCTGTAAACTTGTGACACTAGTCCTGGCACACACACACTGGTAGATTATTATCTTGGGCATGTCTTAAATTATGATTTTACTTCTTGATCATTCCGATCTAATCGCCCTTGATATTTTTATTTTCCTTGCTTCGCGACTAAAATCTTGGAAATTGTTGGAAATGCTTTATAAAAATAAAATAGACTCACTAGACGATTTGTGTTGGCTTGCCTAACGTCGATGTTGGCGTCATCGCGACCCAGATTAGGATTTGAGTCGTGACACTCCGGTCCAAAATAAATGATTTTCTAGCCATTTTTTGTGGTCCAAAATAAGTGATTTTTTTATATTTCAAGAATGAATTAATTATTTTTTTTCCAACATTGTCCTGGAGTAAATAGGGATGGAATATGTGTTAAGAGTGTTTATGTGAGATAGTAAAGGTTAATATGGTCAATTTCATTATTAATTAATGCTAAAAGGTAAATTTCTTAATCTGTGTGAAAACATCTAAAAAATCACTTATTTGGAACCAGAGGGAATAATGGTTTTGAAAATCACTCCTTTTTTGGTTTCGGTTAAAATTTGAACTCCAAATTTCATTCTACTTCCTTGGATCCCAAAACTTCCCAAATATTATCAAGACAAAGTGATAGTAAATGACAACTTGTACAAAACCTTTTTCCTAAAACAACAACCTTGTACTTTTGTTCAATAATAACAGGGCATATTCCTTTTTTCCCTTGCACCCAACATTCCAATAAGAAAATGAAGATTTCATTTATCTTCCAATAATTCAAGCTGTCTATTATATTTTTATATATATAATTGTGATATTCGGCCAGTTCGTGCACGTCTTGACTAATTTTATAAAATACTTATTTTTTTTTATCAGCACAAGTATCAAGTAATTATATCCACCAATCAACATGTCCCGGTTCTTATTCTCACAATTTAACCTAACTTCTGGGCAGTTAAAGAAAACCAAAAAATATATAATATTATATCCATACATTGTTTAAAGTTGATGAACTTATCGCTCAACATGACTTCTCAAATTAATTAATCGATTGAATATATTACGAATTATGCACAATTATTTAGTTTAAGTTTTTCATATGTAAAGGTAGGAGAGGGCAAACGAAGAGGGAATTATATGGTAAAAAATCGTAGGTAGCCAATAATATTACGAATTATGCACAATTCTAGTTTTTTTATGTTGTTCAAACTTTTTAAAAATATCGTTGGGTATGTGTTAAAATCCTTCAAAAATAATATATTTTTGAAAATTTTAATTTAAATATAAAATTATATTCAAAAAATCCGAACAACGTAGAGATTCCC
>ML281258.1:63687-94494 GCA_005239495.1 Nicotiana undulata | reverse complement strand
CCCCCCCCCCCTTATTGTAAGACAAACTAGGATGAAACATTAAATTACACATTAGTACATTTATTAAGCTAGCAGATAACAATTCCAACCAAAAACATTTATGGGTTGGGCAGAAAATTCATCACTGCTGACTCAAAAGTTGATATGTTTTCATAATAAAAATATGATGAGAGTTGACCAGTCAAAGGAACATTTAAAGCTTTTTAGAAAGGATGATATTTTTATACTAAATGTAGGTGACTTTGAAAGAGACATGCATTGACTAAATTGCTTTTCTCTAATTTCTTTGACTAACATTTTAAGCATAAACATTTAATAATTACCAAAGAATCAAAAATAAGAAAAATCCAAGAGAGAAACAACACTAGAAATATCTAGCAACAACCAATCAATGCACTTTAATTTACACAGTGCAAAACCAGATTAGTAGAAACTTCAATACGAGTATCGAACACAAAATTAAAAATTAAAAAAAAATTAATTATCAATTAACTGAATTCAATATTTTCGGTATGAATTCATTAATATTCTTGAAACAAGGATATATACATGAAAAAATTCACTAAAATTTTAACAAATATCAAAATTATGAAACTATAACTCCAAAAGTATAATATATTTAGTACTAAAAACCTTAAAGATCGAATTCTATCACGTTTAAAATTCTGAATATGTCTCTAGTAATATTCATACTTGATGGAAAAAGAATTACAAAATATGAGTAATTAATTAATCTCTATATCAAAGGAAATTAATAAAAGTTAATTGTTACAATAATCATGAGTTGTTGTTGTTTATATCATAAACATCAATTAAAACAATGATATTATTAGGTTTAAGATGAATCAAACTTATAGTGTTTATCAACAGCAACTGATACATCCCAAGTGCAACTCAATCCTTTTGGAATAATGACAAGATCACCAGCTCCAAATTCCACTGTTTCATCACTTGAGTTCTTTGGATATACTTTCACTTTCCCTCTCAATAGATAACATGTCTCCTCTGCATCAAATTTTAATTGGTATTTCCCTGGTGAACAACCCCATCTGTAATTTTTACATTAAAAAAATGTCCAGACATTAGTATAAAACACAGATATATAATACAACAACGATATATTATGTATTACGAGAATTTATCATAAATTGATTAGTTTTGTGTTGACTGTTAGCTTACTGCAACCCTCTCCTATCTCACCTTAACTAGGGAGAGCTCTGTAGCTGGGCTAGTCAATGGCTAGAGGGCGACCGACCTACCGGACCGGAGGCAGTGGGAAATACAACAACAACCTAGTATAATCTTACTAGTGGGTCTGGGAAGGGTAGTGTGTACGCAGACCTTATCCCTACCCTGGGGTAGAGAGGTAGTTTCCAATAGACCATCGGCATCCTTTCTTCCCTCCAAGAACTCCCCACCTTGCTCTTGGGGTAACTCAAACTCACAACTTCTTGGTTGGAAATAGAGGCAGCCGAAAATGTTATGTAAAAAGGAACAAAAAAGACCTATCCTAAAGGAGAAGAATAAGGAGCAGAAGCTAGCTTCGGGGTGAACAACAACGAAATATTATTAGAATTTATCATAAATTAACTAGTTTTATTTTGACTGTTAGCCTATCGCAACCCTCCTATTATTAGGAGTAGCTGGGCTAGTCAGTGGCTGGAGGGAGACTGACCTACAGAATACTGCAGGCAGTCGAGAATGTTATGTAAAAAAGACTAAGAAAGATCATAGGCTCAAGGAGAAAGAGGCGAAGTAGGAGCTAACTTTAGAGGCGAAATCGTAAGAATTTAAGCAACCTTATACAGATGGAGAAAACATATATATAATACAACAATGATATATTCTGTATTCGAGGAATTCATCATGAATTGACTAGTTTTAAGTTGACTGTTAACATACCACAACCCTCCACGTTCATCTAAACTAGCTAGGAGCTGGCAATTTAAGAAAGCTTACACATACAAAAAAGACGAATATATAATAAAGAAAAAAAATAACAAGAAAATCATAAGTTTGTGTACTTACTTAGGCCAAGATTTGATGCCTAATTCATTGAGTTGAGATTCTGAGGGATTTTTTTGAACAGTTATCCTTAGGTTTGATGATGAAGAAGATTCTGTGGTAGAAGAAGCCATGAAAGGAAGAAAACTAAAGAGAAGAAAGGGATATTTATATATATATATATACACTCACCCTATTTTTCTTCTTTTCAATTTTCTTTTGGTTGGACCTCATAATTGACAATAATTCCAACCTTTTTGTATACTGAGTTTATTTTATTAGAATAATAGAATATATATATTGAATTATATTCCCTCCTTTCACTTTTACTTGGCACGTTTTGACTTTTTACGCCCAAACAGGTTTTTATACGCTTTCAATACATACTTTGACCGATCACATCTTACTATGTCGTGGTCATGAAATAATTATTATTATTATTATTGTTATTGAGAGAAATGTATATACTACACGTTCCATTTTTATATCTATAATATTAGTATTAGTTTCGTATACTAACGATGCATAAATATTTTATCTTATCAGATCAAAATAACCTATAACAATAAGTAATCTTTCACAAAAAGTATGATAAGATAACTTGAAAAATAAAGTAATAACTTAATAATTTTAGTATAAATTTTATATTTATCGTAAGAAATTTATTTAATATAAAAAATATTTATATTCAAAAAAAAAAATCCAAACTTATACACTTTAAATTGTGGATCGGCTAGAAAAGCATTAAAAAGGAATAAAAACTGATAAAATTGTGGATAGGATTCTCCAGTCAAACTATTGACCAAAAAAAATTAATCTTTGACCGACAGAGAAAAGTGGGACGACAGTATTAGAAAATTGGGACGACTGTTTGACCAAAGGTATTGCTGTCTTGAATATGCTGGCACATTATCCTCCATCCTTTTTCGAATTAATATGGATATTCATTCATTTAAAAAAAAATCGTTGATAATTTTGGACCGTTGATAATTGTATTCAAGTAGTTGTGAGAAATAAAAAGCATATTTGTATTTTTAATTCGGTTCCTGCTAACAACTATAGATTTTCGAAATATATTCCTCTCGTTCACTTTTATTTGTCAATTATGAATTTTTCACGTCCCTTAAAAAATAATAAATGAAATGCATGATTTACCATGATACACGTATTAATTGAAGCATCTTTTTAATGAATTTGAAAAAATAATTTAAAATAAATAATTAATAATGACAGGAAAAAATATTATCTTCTCTTGCTATGCTAAGTGCCCGTTTGGACATAAATTATTTTTCCTTTTTTCCAAAAAAAGAAAAATCCTTTTTTTTTCAAATTAGCGTTTGTTCATAAAATTTTCAATTTTCACTTGAAGATGCATTTTGGAGATTTCGAAAATTTGAAAAACTCCACAAAGTTATTATTCAAAATTTTCACTCAAATCACTCACAAAACTTCAAAAATAACCCAAATTGAATTTTATATCCAAACACAACTCTAAATTTTAAATGCCATTTTCACTTGAAAATTTTTTTCACCATTTTTTTGAAATTTTACAATTCTTATGTCCTAATGTCCGGTAAAAGTGACAACTAAAAATGAAAATCTATTTTTAGAATACTGGATAAGTAAAAATGAACGGAAGGAATAGTTAAATAAACAAAATTATTGGATTCTTTTTTTTTATTTAAGAAAAAAAAGCAAATATGTCGCAGCTACAAAGGCCAATGATTATCTTCTCTATGTATCACTACCACTAATGTGACGAGATGGTTAGAACTTTATTTTTATTTTGAGTTAGAGATCTCGAATTCAAAGTTTAGAAATAAAAATAACCATTAGATCTCGAATTCCTATTATACTATTAAGCTTACGATCACTGAATATTATGCTAAACATCAGGTGAAGTTTGAGGATTGTGCCGGTAATTTGAGCAAGCTTACACACATGGTAGAAGATTGATATATAATAAACAAAAGAAATAACAAGAAAATCATAAATTTCTGTACTTAGGCCAAGATTTGACGCCTAATTCGTTGGGTATGAGCTATAAGTCACAGGTTCGAGTTGTGAATCGGTCACGAATATTTATATTAGGGTAGATTGCCTTTTGAGGTGCGGTCTTTGTCTGAATCCTGCATGAATACCGAATATTTTGTGCATCGGGCTGTTCCTTTTATGTATAAAAAATACACTAAAATTATAATAAATAATAAGTTTGAACTCACGACTTTAAAAACATTATGAGTTTAATATTAAGACGACTGAATTTATAGTGCTTAAATTCTAGATTGAGTCTAGCAACCGTGAAACCCATGGGCTGCTCTAAGGCTTTGGGCAGTGAGACTGTTGCCTTAGGCTCATTTGAAGGCCCCAAATTTATTTTAAATTATTATTATCATATTTATTATTACGATATACTACATAATTTATATAAATACTCAGTATAAAGAAAAGTGTTACAAATATTTTCTTATTACTTGATTGAGGTTATTTTATACAATAAATTTATAAACTATGCTAATTTTCTTCCGTCACTAATAATTAGTAAATTTGTGTCGCTCTTTAATTTTAATTTTATCCTTTTTATATAGGAATTAAGTTAGATATATTGATAACATAATAAATTTCTTTTACAATGTTTTATAAAACTGTATGAATACAAAAGCATTCATACATCGATCTTCCTTTATGTATTTCGACATATTATATTAGATTTTTCACAATTTATATTAGATATTCACTAATAAATGCTAGTACTTATTAGAATGAACTACAATTACTTATTAGAAGGAGTAAATAATTTTGATATCTTCAAATCTCAATGCTCAAAACTTAAGCTAATATATTATGTATGTTTATGTCTTTTTGTTGTTTGTGATGATAGCCAAATCATTGAGTTCTGGACCTTAACATTCAATAGTCCACCACTTTGTTATTTATGTTCTTTCTATTGTTTATTATATTTTTCAAATACTCTTTTTGTCTTAAATGCTTAATCTGTTATTTAAAACATTTTTAGTGTAAATAATTTATAAAATAAATTTAAGAACCTCTCAATATAATTTTATCTCAGGTCCACGAGATCCGCTGAACCGCCCCGGTGAAACCTCGTGAATAGGGGTGTGCATTCGAATCGATTTATCGATAAATTGAATCGATTATTTCTTATCGGTTTATTGATATCGGTTTATCGATTTATCGATTTCGATTTCGATTTTGTCCACTTCGATTATCGGTTTATCGATAAACCGATAAGATATACTAAAATGACAATTACACCCTTATTCTATATTACTTTTACGATTTACCCCTTTCCTTTCCTTTACCCTAACGGCCTAACTTATTAATATTATTTCCTGATTTCCTAATTCCTCTCTATACAGAACAATAGAATACACCTGTCGTTCCTCTTCAGTCGTCTACCACTCTACCGGTCAGTCAGAGTTCAGGGTTCATCGCCGGGCACCGGCTGCGTCGCTTCTGAAGTTTGGGCTGTGCCGCTTCTGAAATTTCTTATCGAGTTATTTCCATTCAGTTTTCTTCACTCAAAATCCCTCCTTTCTCCCATAGATTTGGTAATTCTTTTTCTCCAAACAGGTTCTTTCAATGTTTAGAAATTTGGTTATTGTTTTGTTCGAATCGATTATTCTGTACATCTCGATCTGTTTCTCAGCATACACCGTCTAATTGTGTTTGTTTTTGACTAATCGATAAAGTAGAAGCTCATATGTCACTAAATGTCTAAGAAATCTGCCTCATAGAATCTATTCTTGTTTGTGCTTTGTAGATTAGCAGTAACAGTAGTTTGTACTTTCCAGATTAGCAGTAGCAGTAGTCTAAGAAATCTGCCTTATAGTAATCTTGTGAAAGTCATCTTCTTGGCTTATTTGTATTATCAAATAGATATTTATGAAATTCGAATGCAATGGACTTATTTTTAGCTAGCATACTCCTCTGTAGTAAATGTAATTTCTATTGAAATCTAAAGCTAGATTCATAATTGAATCAGATTAAGACATTAATTTCTTCTTCCTCTGCATACACATTTTCTTATTATTTCTCACGATTTAGGTGATTTTTAGCATTAATGCCCTTTTGTCTTGAATTTCAGTTAAGTTTTTTATTTTATTTTGATATGTAGAATGAAGAGCGAGGAGTGCTGACTTCGTCTTGCTTTGGTTCATTCAAGTATTCAACTCGTTTAAGACTGTAAGTTACATTCTTCATTCACTTCACATGGCTGAAACTAAAAATGATAATATTGATAAAGTGACTGATGAAAGTAGAGGTTCCGAGTCTATGGCTGCAACTACTCACTCGACAGTTACAAAACAAAGGAAAAAATGATCTCGGGCATGTGATTTTTTTGAAGAAAAAGTTGATGCTAAAGGAAATAATAAATATGCATGTAGATTTTATGGACAAGAATATTTTGAGACAAAGGCAAAAGTGTGACACAAATGAATAGTCATATCGATAAATGTCCAAAGAATCCTTATAAAGTTGAAAAATGTCAAAAACTATTACAATTTCAAACATTACCCGGGGGTAATAAAGGTGGTCTTATTCCATAGAAATTTGATCAAGAAGAGTGTAGGATGACTTTGTGTCGTATGGTGATTGTTGATGAACTTCCATTTAGTTTTGTTGAGAAGGAAGGCTTTAGAAACTTTATGAAAGTGGCACAACCTTGTTTTAATATTCCTCCCCGTACTACTGTTACACGGGATTGTTTTGCTCTTTTTAATGTGGAAAAAAATAAATTAATGAAGTTTCTTAAAGGAACAAGTCAAAGAGTAAGTCTTACCACTGATACATGGACTTCTATTCAAAAAATTAACTATATGTGCATCACAGCCCATTGGATTGATAGTGAATGGATTATGCATAAAAGAATTATTAACTTTTCTCCAATTACTAGTCATAAAGGTGAAGATATGGCAAGGTGTATTATTGATTATTTGCGTGAGTGTGGTTTGCAAAATATTTTCACTGTCACAGTTGACAATGCTAGTTCAAATGATGTGACCGTGGAGAAGTTGTCTGACAAATTAGATGATTGGGGAACCAATTCCATGAATGGTCAACACCTTTCACATGAGATGCATGGCACATATTGTAAATCTTATTGTGAAAGATGGTTTAAAAGAGTCAGGTATTTCTATTGCTCGTGTTAGATGTGTAGTCAGATACATTAGACAGTCTCCTGCTAGGTTGAGGAAGTTTCAGGAATGTTGTGAAAGTGAAAATATTGTCAAGAAGTCTTTATGCCTAGATGTTCCTACAAGGTGGAATTCCACTTACTTGATGTTGAGCAGGGCTATTGAATATGAGCGTGCAATTAAAGAATATTCTGATCGTGATACCGGCTTGTCACGTTATCTTATGTTTGATGCCATTTCAGATAGAAAGCCTCTAGGTATTCTTACAAGAACTGATTGGGATGAGGTAAAGAGAATTGCACAATTTCTTAAAATATTTTATAATCTCACTTTGAAGATGTCCGGGTCACTTTATGTAACATTGAATGCCCATTTTATTGAAATTGGTCAAGTTGTTGTTTACTTAAATCGACTAACAAATGGAGATGAACTTTTGAGTGAGATGGCATTAAGTATGTGGAAAAGTTTTGAGAAGTATTGGGTGAACCAAAAAAATAAACAAAATGATTTTCATTGCTTGTTTTGGATCCTCGCTACAAGTTTACTACTGTTAGTTTTGTACTTAAGAAGATGTTTGGAGATGATGAAGGGACAATTATTGAAAAAGAGGTTCATACTTATATGAGTTCATTGTTTAATGAGTATGTCTCCATGTCGGTTTCAAAAGATACTGGTGGTAAAGTTTCTACCTCTTTGCCAAGCTCTTCATTCATCACAATGGAAACTTCAACTAGTTTAGGTGAACTTTTAGATGAAATAAGAAAACATAAAGCTGCAAGTGGAGGTGTAGATTCTAAAACAGAATTGAAAAAGTATCTTGTAGAAGATCCTGAAAATGAAAGACCGGATTTTGATATCTTGGCTTGGTGGAAGGTGAACTCACCTAGATTTCCTATTATTGATAAGATGGATCGATATGTGCTTGCTATTCCTATTTCAAGTGTGGCATATGAAAGTGCATTTAGTACCGGAGGGCGTATTCTTGACCAATTTAGGAGTTCATTAATTCCTAAATTGGTTGAAACTCTAGTGTGCCTTCAAGATTGGCTTCGAAGTGAATCGCTTCCTGTAAATGTTGAGGAAGATTTAGATTTTCTCTAGACACTCGAGGAAGGTATGTATATTTTAATTAATTTTATTGTATTGCTTAAGATATTTAAATAATATATATTCTTATTAGATTTTAATTGCTTGACTTGTTAATATATATTCTTGTTAGATTTACTAATCTTGACAAAGAAACTTCCATCGACGATGTTTTCTAGAGTTTGTTAGCTGCTATGTAAGTTCTCCATTTTAAATAATATACTTGTAAAAGAATGTGATGTATTAAAAAGTTCTTAATATTTTTCTTAATTTCTGTCAAGTTTAAATCTTGGTAGAAACTATGCGATCAATCGAGTAGATTGTGTAGTATTTTTGTGCTGGTCATCCTCCCATCTCATCCTGATATTTACTTCCTGAATCTTCAATGTGGTTGTGGATTAGTTCTTTTTACTTTGATTCTATTGGATTCGTACTTTATTTGAGGATTTGGCTTTTTCTTGCAAGTAATTTCTCGGCTGATTTGCCTTTGTAGCCTGATATTGCAGTTGCTGGATTAAATATCCTGGCAGCATGGTCTCCAGCAGCTTCTACGAAGTTGAACTTCATATATGTCAAAGTTTTTGTGTAATGTGTAATTCTACTTGTTGGACATTGTCATACATCCAGGTGATAATGGTTGTTGGACATTGTCATACATCCAGGTGATAATCCAGCTGCTGGATTAACTTTTTGTGTAATGTGTAATGTGTAATAGTTGTAATGTGTAAGAAATCTGCATTTCATGATTTACTGTCTGTTTGATTAAGCAACAAGTAGCAAGGGCAAGTGCTACTCATAGTTTCTGAATTCTCTTTCATGTTTCCTTTGTATCAAATGTTGATTTTCAAGAAACTTAGTTTAGTATATGATAGATTGTTCCTAGATTCACGAATAACATGAACTCGAGTAGGAGAATTTTGCAGAATATTACATAATAGTATTGCTTAAGATGACATATCCTAGAATATACTATAGTATTTATTTAGATGATTATTTATCTTGTTACACACAAGGATTAGTGCTTTTCCACATTATACGTAGCCTGAGTCTCCTCTTTAATACCTTCGGGTGTATATTATTATTCGACCAAGTTAATTAGATTTTGTTTTTCTCTTTCTCTTTCCACATAAAACAAGAGTTTGCATATTGCTAGTAAGATGTACATTTTGTAGATAGAAATGACGGTGCAATCACAAGGATTAGTCCCCACTATCATATAAAAATGTGACAGAGAGATTGAAAAGGACCAGAGCAGCTAAGGCAATCTGTTGAAACAATATCTTGCTTGTTGTCTTACATAGACAATTACCTTCACTTGTGGGAAATTTTTTGAATATATATATATATATATATATATATATAGGAACCTCTCTATAATAAATGAATGAAAACAGGCATAGAGACAAAGGCACCATTTACACCTCAAAGACTTTATAGACTCTTTACATGAAATCTGTAGAATGAGTTTTTCATGTGCTTGTAGTGGTTGTGATACGCAATGGAAAAGAAATCATATCGCAGGTGATATTATTTTTCCTTTACCATTTGTCTAGGAAATTTTAAAGAGCTCGTAGTTCATATATAACAATTTGTTGAATTCCGTAAATTTTCTTATTGGAGTAATCGGTAAGTCCCAAAAATCGATAAATCGAAATCGAAAAAATCGAAACCTTATTGAAACGATAACGATAAACATATGTACAAATCGATAATCGATAAGTAATTATCGATAAATATTAAAATCGAATCGATAAATCGAATGCACACCCCTTGTCGATATAGAGCACCTCACTCAGTAGAAAAATCGGAAAGAAAAAAAAGTAAAAAAAAATCCTCTGATCTGTGGATAGCTAAGGAAAGAAAAAAGATATCACGTGCAAATAAATGTGCATTTAAAGGCTGTCAGGACAAAGTGTTCTATAATTCCTCGTTTTGCATGAATTTGGTAGTTGGAAGTGGTCCACCTCAGCATTATAATCGAGGAACAGATAAATTGATGCATACACTTTGTTTTCTAATTTATGAATATTCCTTTCATCTCATAGTATTTTTCTTTTATACGTCCTTTACAAATTATTAATTAGAAAAGAGATTAGAGTATTCTACCTTATTTAAAATCATAAACTTTCAAGTTTTTGAAAGTCTTTGTATATATTTTTAAACTTCACGTCCTACTAAAGTAAGACACATAAAATAGACGAAGACAGTATATTATATACTATATAATCCCTCCGGTTCACACAGATTAAAAAATTTATTTTTTAATATTAATTAATAATGAAATTGACCATATTAACCTTTACTATCTCACATAAATACTCCTAATACATATTCCAACACTATTTACTCCAAGGACAATGTAGGAAAAAAATAATTACTTTCATTCTTGAAATCTTAAAAAATTATTTATTTTGAACCACAAAAAAAAGGTTAAAAATCACTTATTTTGAACCGAACAAAATAGTTATTAGTGATTACTCAAGAGGAGCTCATAGGCGGGTGCATAACTTCAAAACGAGTGCACAATTTTAACTTAACTAGTCTATGTCTACTTTTTCTTTTCAATTTTTTTATAAATAAATACGCTGCACGCACACATGTAAATCTGCATTACCAGCATTTTCCTAATCACTATGATAATGAAAAGGGGCAAGTGTACAAATAGTCATTCTCATCCATGTTATTTAGGAATTAGTCAGTATTTATTTTGTACTGAAATTTTTAACTATAATTTTTAACTTTAAAAATAAAAGTTGTTCTAAAAAATTAAACTGAAATTCAGGACGCACTGGGTTGTCATTTCTACTTAATGGAATGGGGACAAACGTTTTATTTTGCAAGTTGTAGTTGGGTTGATAGTTTTTTTAAACTGTGTGACCATAATTGTTTCGCATGGTGAAATTACTACGAGTTTGAGGAGTAGGAGATTTTAAAACAGCTCGAAGGATTATCTTTAACACAGAACAAGTAACTAGTACAAGGGATGCGAGGACGGGTGGAAGAGTAAAAGACGAAAGCAAGAGTTGTAGCATCTAACGAGTCACGTATAGTAAAGAAACGGAATGCAGAAACGATTTCTCACTATAAAGGGCCTAACTTGGAAGAAACAATCTTGAACAAAACAGAGTAAGATTAAACAGATTACAGATGAGGATTGCTTCCATACATTTTACAGCAAGCAGTCAAATCTATGCAGAAATGAATTACTACCAGACTTGCAACAGCAAATCCAGAGAAGCATACATATCTCCAACTAGTTTCATATTAGTTTTCATCGAAAGCTATATCGTACAAAGATTCTAGCTTTTTTATCCATGGAGAAACGATTCCCTCATTTGAGAACTCTCATACACGTTCTGTTACTCTCCACTGAAAAGAGTGAACGAGAATCTCGAGAACTTGAACCAAAATGCAGTACATGCAGATCACTTATCTTCTTCTTCATCATCTGGCTCAGCAAAGAGTGGCTGAGGCTGTGTATCAGCATATGCTGGAGCAATAAATTTTGGATCTTTCGCAGCCGCATCAGCATGCTTCAAGATTGCTTCTCTAGGATCTTCCTCCATCCAAGTCTCCTTTATCAAGCCACCTTGCTGCAAAAACATGCAAAATATTAGGTCGATTCAACCAGCATTAATTGTGTTCTAGTATGTCCAAAAGAGAAGATAAAAGGGAGTGAGGAGTAACAGCTGAAATAACGTAGACTATATAGTTTTGTTTTATCTGGGAAGAGGGGAGAAATAAAAGATCTATTAATTCGACAGCAACATAACGTAAGGCCCCACCAGGAAACTTTTTCCTTCACAATCGCAAGGCAGATGAGAGATAAAATTTCAAAGAGCATCCATCTCCACTAGTTCAGGTAAAAATAGATTTTTGTTGAAGCAAAAACTTAAAACACAAAATGAACAGTTTAATCGTGCAGAAACTACCTCTCACTCTTAATGAAACACCACCTCTCTACTACAGATGAATGTGAATAACATACACAAAGATATGTTTCCACAGTTACCAGGGAGTATTGCCTATAATTTCCTTGACACGGCAGTCGCACTTTCAAGTTCATGGGGCTCTCTCTCTCGCTCTCTCTTTGTCCTTTTTGGGGAAATAAAGTTCATGGGGTTCTTAGATTTACAGGAAGAGCATGCTAGTTGAATTATCACAAAATATGCTGGCAAATGAGGCTGAAGTTAGCTGCTTATGTGATAACATGCTCAAATCCAAATAAGAAGCAATAAGAAATACAGGAACACTCTCTCCAAATACAGCGTTGAAGGTAGTGGGTTGATTATATATCAGAGATAAAGGGGAAACAGTTCCTGAAAGATGGATAACTTAGGGATTAGAATAAACGGGCTAACATTGACTATCAACAGTCATGAAAGCGTCATGTGAAATAATAAAAACAATCAGACATCTGTTACTCCACTTCTCTTCCAGAAACCAAATGTCTAGAGTAGATAGAAAGGAAAATAAAACAAAGAAACAAAAGCCTGATATTTGCCAACACCAAAGATGCTGGTTTTTTCGTCCATTCAAACAAATTATAACTGACATACGACATTGCTGATAAGAATATTACCTTAAGAAGGTATTGCGTCAACAAGCTTCCCTTCGTTGAACCAACTCTACCACCAAAACCTGGCCCTGTTATTGGCTGCTCAGGTTTATGAGACTTCAGTGGATCCTTCAATGCTTTCTCTCGCTGACGCTTGCGGCTAGGTTGATCTCTAAATAAGGGTAATGCATGTGGATTATGAATAACTGGCTCTGCCTGGAAATCATCCACAGACTTTTTCCTGGGTGCACGAGCAACACAAACTAGTGCTCCTCTTTCACTCAGTGTTGGATCATATAGAATGTGTGTTCCACCTTCATGTTTATCCCCAACTGTCGCAAAGACCTGAGATGAAGGGAAATCTTTTAGACCAAAATCTCAACGTTCGTGCATTTGCTAAGATGGGAATAAAAAACAGAGAGTAGGGGAAGTTGGTGCACAAGAAAACAAGCTTCTAATACTACATATGCCTATTCTTCAGTCCTAAGATGAATATTTGTGTGGGAAGCAGGTTCAAGAAAACACATTACAGTATGGTTATAAGTGTTAAATATGGCAAGAATTGATACTATGTATATATGAAAAGATACACAAATTCCAGTAATTAAGTAATTAGGAGATTTTGTAGGCTTGTAATTGTAGTCTTTCCTTATTTGTATTTCTGTCAAAGGTTATTTAAACCCAACAGCTTGAGGGAATAATCAAGCACTCTATTCACCATCTTTCTTCTCTTCTTCTTTCTCAATAAGAATATATTTCCCGCTTCATGGTATTCAAGGCAGTTAACAACATGCATAGTAATCAAGTGACACAATGAAATATTTTCTAGATAAGGAGTCATCAGAATATACCTGATTCAGCCTAGGGTGCCAGGCACACTGCACAACACTGTAAGTAGGAGATATTCCAACTCTTGACACTAGCTCTAGCTTTCCTCGATCAAAGAAGCACAGCATTCCTCCAGTAGTCCCATCTTTTTCAACAGATGTCCCAGTTAAAAACAGTTGTTCATCAGGACTAAACGCAATGTTAGTTTGAGCATAATTATTTGGGAGATCATCGAATACTCGCAAGGGTTCTTTCATCTGGCGTAAATCCCAAACCTATGAGCCAAGTCAAGATTATTATACATCAGAGAAGATGAATGTAGGTGTACAAACTAAAAAGCAGGCTCACTTTAGACTTTTACTAATACCTTTAAGGAACCATCAAAACTTCTTGACAAGAGTATCCGCCCATCACTTGAGAACTTGACTCCTGTAATATCATCTGAGTGGGCATTTGCCACATATATGTCTGGCCTGCTTCCCCATCCAGGCTTAAGATTCCATATCTTTAAGAACAGCAGTTCATATGAGCAAGAAGAATTGAGACAAACAAACACAAAACTTTGATATAAGATCACCTTTTACACTGTACAACAACAACAACAACAAACCCAGTCTGATCCCAACATGTGGGGTCTGGGGAGGGTAGTCTGTACGTACGCAGACCTTTTACACTGTTTGTAGGGGAAATACCTGTATAGAACCATCTCCTACACCGCCTGCAATTCTTTTTCCTTCCCGATCCCAAGCACATGTCGTTACAGGAACTCTCCCAGGCCGAGAAAGTTTTGGTTTAATAACCTACACAGAGAAGCCAGTCCCAATCAGGCTTCCATTCAGAGCTGGAAACTGTTAATGTCAAGAACACAATTATGACAACAGCAACAAGGACATCGATGTTGTTTTGGTCAACATAGAGCAAGAAAGATCCCCTGGTCCAGGCCCCAAAGGGGAAAAGTGGAGTCAAGAGGTAAAAATGACCCCAAAAGAGGAGGTTAAAAAGAAAAAGAAAAATGGTGCCTCATTCAAGCAGCAGTAAGGTATTAGCTAGTCTGCTAGTGTCTGCAAGATGTGATCCTCTTATTATGGGTTACTCTCAATTTAATAGAAGTTGCCTTATTCTTGCTGTGGGCTGTAGACCATCCCCCATGTTAACAGCTTTGTTAAGAGATTTTCTTTTCAAGCCTTACTGAGAGACTAAAACATGGTGTATTTTGCATCATCCCGCTCAACAATTCATTTAACCTCTCCAAACCGATTCCCTCTTTTTTCCCACGCATATGTAAAAAGGAGATTCCTCCATAAGAAAAAATGAATATAAAAGTATCTCAATAACAAAAGGAAATAACCAAATGCCTACGATCCAAACATGTTGCTTTATTCTTCTACTCGTTATTGCAGTAGAGATAAGGATTTCACTATAGGTCACATTATCTGAAGAAGAGGAAAACTGGTCCTTCCTGCAGTCACTCAATAGCGCATGTTGTAGCAGTTTATAAAAGATCTCCACCATGCTATGTGATATTATCTATTTACTGCAGAACACATACCTGCTTTTGACTCTTAAAGTCATTGACATCCCATAGGCGCAACGAACCATCCTCTGACGATGTTAAAATTGTCTCCTTTGTTTTGGGGTGCCATTCTCCACATGTCAATCCAGATATATGACCTTTTGTATTCTTAAGATCACGTATATACATATCTCCTCTAACAAATTCCCCGAGTGTAAGTCCATCACGATCGTAGATCTGAAATACCAAAAGAGATAAATTGAGTCAAACCATATATACGCATAGCCCCTATTAATGAGAGTACAGAACATGATTACACTAGCACCTTAGCTTGGGCTGACCCAGTAACACATAAAAATCGGTCTGCGGTTGGACTCCAGCTCAAACTACGAACTTGATGCCCTTCAGATGGTTCCAGCTGTCTAAACGACTGTAAACGAGCATTCATTCCTTGAAAGTCATACATCCGAACAGTATAGTCGTAGCTACCAGAGAGAACCCTTGATCCTGAGGGATCCACAGCCAGAGCAGCAACAACCTGCCAAAAGCATCAGAAGACATCTCTTTAGGAAAAAGAAGAAGAAGAAGAAGGGAGGAAGAAGAGAGGAAGATTTTCTAATAAAAAGCACAACTGCAATAGCACAGGAGAAGACATCCCACCTTCATTATCTCAATATTGTATGCAAAGACACCCTCACTTGATCAAGCACAACAATTCAGCTCGTAATACGGTAACAGATTAACTAGAGTCTCCAAATTCAAACTGGATTGTCTGTACAAGTTTAAACTCCCTTTAATATGTAGGGGCACATAACATATGCATTCACGTAACTATAGGTAAAACACTAAATTCCACCTAGAAGAGGGTGAAAGCTTCAATCTTTGGCAGCCAGGATGAAGACATAAAGTAGGCATCAACCTATTAGGTAGAAAACAAAACATCCTGCACCAAGCTCTGAAAATCGAATCTATATATCAATCAAACAACTATGTTTAAATCTAAAGCTAGTTGGGTCGACTATGTAAATCCTTATATAAATCCTCTACACCACTGCAGGGGCGGATGCACACTATAAGTTGCGGGTTCAGTCGAATCCAGTAGCTCTGGTTCAGCCCCTTCTACACGTGTTACGAAATTTACCAAATATAAGAAATGTTAAGTTTCGAACCCAATAACTGGTAAATGGGTTAAGTAACATCCCGAACCATAAAGTTAAAATCCTAGATCCTCCTTTGATCCACTGTCTCACCTCGACGAATCCAATTATCAGAGGATCCGTATATTCTGACTAATTGTCCAGCTAAATATCAGAATCTTCCTCTATCCCTACTTGGCGAAGATTATATGAAGCTCACTAAGAGCTGACAATGCATATACAAATAGCAAGAAAGAACAAAAAAGGAAAGAAAAATTGTACCTTTGTATGGCCTTTCAATATAATTTCATTACTCAAAGGTATTCGATACTGATTCTGTTCTTCTTTTTCTTCTTCCATATCATCCTCCGAATCCGACCCCATCGAACCAAATGGCGGCGGAGCTGGTGGCCCAATCATCAGCCCATCCTCTTCTTCTACCGGCGGTCGTGGAGGCCCCATCATTTCACCATCCTCATCTTCCTCAGTCTTCGCATCACCCGCAGGCCGAGGCAGACCAATCATAGCACCCTCCTCCTCCTTTTCCTTGACATCGCTTGAACTGGAGCCCGAGCCCAGTGGAGGACGGCCCGGCCCGATAATCTTCGAATTAGGTTTAGGGTTTTGGAGGGAATTAAGCCAGGATTTAGAGGAGGAAGAGAGAGAAGGGAAGGGTTTCGCCTCAGTTTTCGATGAAGATGGTTCGTGTTTACCATCGGCGGCGGCGGTGGTCCGGCGAGTGGCGTTGTGAACGAGTTCGAGAGGGGCTTGAGATTTAGCTTGCTTGCCGAAAGATAATGGGAACTCAGCCCTTATTCCGTCGTAAATCTCTGCTTCGTCGGCCATGTTAATCTTCTCACTGTACTGAGTTTACATTAGAAAACTAATTTAATTTGAAGTAAATTTATAGATTTGGGAATTGTCTGCCGCCATTGTTGCCGGAGAGAGATCGGGTCAGAGGGAAGTGGATCCAATCCGGGTTGTTCCGGGCCGACCCAAATAGAGGGCGGTGACTTGTGTTAGGCATAAGGGTGTTAAACGGGTGGGTCGGTCCGGGTTGGGGGCGGGAAAAATTGAAACCGCTCGGGTTCTTAACCGGGCCGGTTATGGATTAGGGTTTATCGCGCTTAACGGGTCCGGGTTCATTCGGGTAAAAAGATGAACCCTAAGGGTTACGGGTTCAAGGGGCACGGGCGGGCGGGCCGGGTAGTGTTATTTTTTTATTTATTTTTTTGTACTTTGTATAACTATTGTAATTTATATTAATATAAAGTAAAAATATAAAGAATACAAGGAAGATGAAAAAAAAATGCACTTATAAATTGCAAGTGCTACATTTATTTCAAAATTCAAACTTACAAATTGAAAGGTTTACATTTGACAACAAAAAAATTAACGAAAAAAGAGTAAATTCAAAGGTTTTGCATTGCCCTAGTAAGTTCTTCATAATCAATATGAATTAATTGGCCTTCTTCTGGAGTGTTAAATTCAGATGGGTTACCATGTGTTAATATTTCTCCAAGCTCCTCGTCTTCTGGGCTATCAACATCTTCACGTCCTTGATTTCTTCGTTCCGATCTAATCCAATCTCTGAAACATACTAAAATTTCCAAAGCATTGCTTCCCAATGAGTGACAGGTGTCTCCTAGTTGTTGTCTTGCTTGACTAAATGCACTATCTGATGCAACAGTTGAAATTAGCACATTCAGCACGTCCCGAGCCATAGCGGAAAGAACAGAAAATTGTTTTTCATTCTCATGCCACCATCCCAACGGTGAAAATTCCTTTGTGCGAATCTCTTTTTGCTTCTGCAAGTAGAATTGAAGTTCATCAATGTTCTTGCTACTGGTTTGAGTGGTAGGAAATGTAGAAAAAATATTAAAACTATCAACTATTTCATCATCATCCATAGTAGTAGAACTTATAGAAGTGGTACAATGCATAGTGAGATTAACATTGACTACATTAAAAGCAACATCATCAACTATATTTGCATAATAATTATATAATTGTTGTAAATAATCATTTAGCTTGTTCATACAACTTGCATATATGGGGTTTCAGTTGATCCAATCTCCATATAAGTATATAAAACATTGATTAATTGGTGACAATCAACCATCTTAATAGAAGGATTTAAAACAACATCAATTAAGTAAATCGGTGGAATTGGAAAGAATTTTTTTTTTTGAATTGTGCTTGCATTGTTTCAACAACATCCTTATATTTTTCTTTCTTCTTAAATTCAGAGAGTAGAAAAGAAATTTCAGCTATATGTACTAAAACCATTGTAACAGTAGGGTAGTATGCTCCAGAAAACTCAGCGGTAGCTATATAATATTTATGTAAAAATTTAACAACATTATTAATGGCCTCCCAAGTAGTAGATGTTAACATACAGTTTTGATCAGTACAATGCGCATTAGCAACTACAGTTATTGGCAATCTATATTTGTAGCAACATTTTAAAAATATGTATGTATAATTCCATCTAGTAACAATTTCGTCTGGCATGAATCTGATGTTAAGGTTATGCTCGGTACACCTATTCTTAAATTCCCTAATTCTAGATTGTCTGTTATTTCCTTGAATAACACCAACTGCTCTTCTAACATGAGTATTCTCAGTTGAAAATAAATCAAGGTCACTTTTAACAATTAAATTATAAACATGACATGCACACCTAACATGAAAAAATTTCTTCAAAGTGGTGGTTGCAAATGCAGTTTTAATAATGAAATTGCGGCATTATTGTTAGAAGCATTATCAAAAGACATACACAATATTTTTTTCTTAAGATTATAAAATTCAACAACTTTGCAAATAGTACTACTTATAAACACAACAATATGACTCTGATCTTCATGATATTTAAAAGCGATAATACGTTTTTGCATACAATAATTATCATCTATCCAATGACATGTAATCGTCAAATAATCATTTCCATTAACAACATAGCCAATATCAGAAGTTAGAGAAACTCTACAAGGAAGGTGGTCAAACAAATAACGTATGTATGTTTGATATTGTCCATGAAGTCTAAAGATATCAGTTCTACAAGTACTTCTAGGGATACCTTTAAATAAAGGATTATAAATCCTTTGAATATACATAATAAGATATGATGAAGAAGCAAAAGAAAAAAGGTAGACAACCCAAAGCAATTATTTTTGCTAACTCCTCACGACCCTGCATTTTATCATATTTCATAAGTCCTCCAGTAGTAGGGTTTAGAGTTGTTTGATTTGCATCTAAATCAGAGCCCCATTCTATAGGATGCTCAACTCTCATATGTCTACTAAGTGTCCCAATCCCTCCTAATTGTCCTCCAGTCTTATGTTTGAAATCATCATTCCAAAGTTTGTGATGATAGGCTATAATTACGTATTTTAGTCGCTTATTACACTCTAATTTACTGCACTTTAATTGAGTTTGAGCTTTTATCGCTAGTGTTTTGCACTAATTGTGTGTTTTATGCCTTGTAGGAGTGATTCCGAGCTATACAGATGTTATGGAATGAATTCGTGATTTGGAGATTTGAAGTCTGATTAAAAGCCCAAGGAATTAAGCCGGGATCGTGTTCAGGGGTCAAATTTGATAGTTAAGAACAAACGAAGACTCGTGTAGGCATATTGCGCACTGTCTAGTAAAATAAACATAACTCTTTTCTCCGAAATCCATTTGGGATATATAATATATGGTTGAAAATCTAACTCAAAGGGCTACAACTTTCATGTTTTACGTTTTTCCAAATTCCAAATGGAATGAAAAACGCGATCGAAATCGCAACCACGGACCTAACGCGGACTGGGGCAGAAACTTTTCGATATGCGCGTCCACTTGCGCGGCCGCGCTCGTCCAGACTTGGAAAATAATCCTTTTTCGTGTAGGAGAAGGTATAATTGTTTAGGCCCGAGCCTACTTGGTATATATACATGGAAAAACGGTATTTTGGAGATGTTGGACATATTTTGGACACAAATTCGACCTAAGGAGGCAGAGACACAATATGAGCAAGGCGGGGAATTCTTCTACGAGTTTTTCCTTCCTCTTCCTATTTTTCATTGTTGGTTATGACTTTTAGTATTGTAGTTTTACATACTATTATGAATAACTAATTTTTTATCTAGGGTTTTGATGGAACCTTTTGTAGGATAAATTCTTGTTATGTTTTTATATAATTGAGTCGTAGTATTTTCTCTACTTGTTCAACTACGTTTATATTGTGGTTGGTTGAAGAACTCTCAATCGACTGTGCCTATTTAGTGTGTATTACTCGGGAGAGAGTTCATATTTAGGTAGTTGTTGAACAACATCACTCCCGATGTATGTGAGGAATCAATAACCAAGGGTTTAAAGGTGAGATTAGGGATAATGAAACCTTGGGTGCGATTTAAGTGAGCTGTAATTAAAGCCAGCTAGCGTAACTCGGAAGATTATGTCTAGTAAATTGTCGTAGTTACTCGGGAGGGAATTACAACACGCAGAGCGCTCATGATCGATAGAGAATACTTAGGAAAAATTATAGAAGACATAGCGGGAAAGATTCTGACAATTGGGAAAATTATTACTCTAGACCTCCTTAATCTTTTCTCTAACCTGTAGTATCATTAGTGTTAATTTACTATTTTAATTTGTTAGTTAGTTAGTTAAACACAAGAATATTAACATCTATAAGTTAGGAATTGTTCAAGCTTGTATTCTTGGTGATAGTGAACAACTGTAGCTAAGCCTTAGTTCTCTGTGGGATTCGACTCCGGACTTGTAAAACGGATTATATTTGCAACGGCCGCTTTGTCTTTTTTATAAGGCATAGTTGGGCGTGATCAAAATTTGGCTCTGTTTCCGGGGAACTAACGGTGTAGCTGTAGGTGTACATATTTCTAGGTTTCAAGTTTGAACTTTTATTTTTGTTTTCGTGTATTTGATTATTTATTTATTTATTTATTTTTTTATTTTTGATCTGAGAGACATGGAATCTTGGAATTATGAGAGTTTTGATATTGGTAATTCTACTTTTGATCCACGTTATGCATACTGTGGAGGAAACCACCCAGGGCAAAATTATCAATATATTCCCGAGAGCGAGTTATGTGCACCAACTCAATCTTATGTGTGGAATGCGTGTGATATGTGTGGTGGTTAAGATGGTCACTTTCATGGTTGTGATTATATTTCTTATCTTCCCCCAACCCCTTACTTTGATGGTTTTTTTTTGTGTGAAGTTAATAGGAACAAAGAACCCAGGTATGAGGACCTGAAAGAGATCGAAGATATGCTAAAGTGCCTTATGGAACAATATGATGAGATACAATTGCGAAAACAAAGGCAAGAGGCAACTATTCACAACTTGGAGGCTCAAGCGAATAAAGTAATTGAACCTTGTAAAGCGCAACAAGTTGACATTGTGGATAGTAGCCAATATGAGTATGAATTAGCTGCAGAAATTGCCATTATACTGGAGGATTTAAAAAAATACGAGGATGGGCTAGAGGAGAAGGCCAGAGTAGAACACCAACAATCAATCGAACTAGATTTTGAGGATGCCGATGTCGTAGAAGAGATACTAGAGTCAACCAAGGATATTGAGGATACATATTTAGTTGACTCTAGTGTCACTAGTGTTGAGGATGTTGACAATCCCAATGTTTATGTAATTGAGCGCATTGGTCCACACTCCAAGCATTTTTCCACATTGTGTGTGGATGATGATATGGAAATAGAGTCGTCCGAGCCATTTGAGGAGTCAAGGAGTAAGGAACAAGATGCCTACATTCTGAAATTTTTCGTGCCAGAAAGTCGGGAATACACATCTCATCCAAGGGCCAAGAAGTGCAGAATACGACATTGTTTTATTGGGCCAGTCAGATTATTTCTACCACCCCAGGAGCATGATCACAAAGCAGAATCAAAACTTGGGGTCCAATTCATAAGTTCAAAGTGGAGGCAAAAAGTGACTCGCGTCGTGTAGCGACGTTAAATCAAGCGCTTGTTGGGAGGCAACCTAGCTTTACTGCTTTCTTTTGTTTTTTTGTATTATTTTTGTAGTGTCAATTTTTTGATTTTTAGGAGCATGGAACGCAAAGCCATTGGAAGGATGCAACAACAAACCAGATGGTTGGAACTAAGTGTGAGGTACCCGCACGAAGGACCAGGCTTGGGAGAAGTCTGAGTACCCCATGAGATGCTAGTGCTTCGGCCTTTGGCCTACCAGGGAGTTTATTTTACCCTCTTATAGTTATGATGTGCATTGGGAACAATGCACAATTTTAAGTATGGGGTTAGGAGATTGCCGGGTGACTTTCCATGCTGTTTTAGTTGTGTTAGTTAATTGAATAATTAAAAAAAAAAAAAAAGATTGGACTTTTTCCGACGATGGATCTATTAGACAATTTTCTTGAGGGATTTAAATCTAAAGAAAAAAAAAGATTTTCTTTTATTAGGTAGTGTAGCAATTCCCCCTTGGTTTTTCTTTGTGCCGCGGTTCTTTTACAAGGGTTTTGTTTGAACCGGGTGTAGTTAGTTTTTTTTAAGAATATGAGTCATTATGTTGTGTTTTGAATTGAAGCAATATCTATTGACATTGTTATGCCTTGAGAATAGTGAGTACTTTGGTTGTGACACTTAGTCTCAATTTTTGACTCTTGTATAAGTACCTTAAATTGTATGATTTTAAATTTGCTTAACTGCTTTGACTAGAGTGTCTTGATGAATCCAATCCTGAGTGAGTTAAGTTCCATGTGTGTGTGAGGTTTTTCTGTTATTCTGTGCATTGCATTTGATTCCTAGAACTTGCCCCGTGTAATTGCAAAGTGAAATAATAGTTTTGTTCAGTTTTGGAAGTGATATTGGCGTTGTTGAGCCATCTGTGTATATTTTACCCGCCTAATTGTTATTTATCATAGTTAACCCCTTTGAGCATATAATCCTGTTTCTTTGGCAACCAAATTACAAGCCTTACCCATTTGTTTGAATTAACCATCTATTTGAACCTTCTAACCTTTCATGAGCACTTGAATTGTTATGAAATGTGTAAAAGTTAAAGTGTGGGGTAGTTTGTTTGACTTTTGAGTGGAACTAATGAAATAAGGAGAAAGGTGCACTGTTTTGAAAAAGTAAGAGCCACTTAAAAAAAGGAAAGGAAAAAATAGTTGTATTGTTGTGGAAAACAAATATTCCTTGATAAGTGGTGACTCTTGATGTAATTGTGATTAAAGAAGTATGGGGTAATAACATTGATGTGAAGGTGGAGTTTGGTTGACATAAGTATGGGGTTTGAATGTTAAAGTATATGTATTAAAGTGCTTAGGGAGGTATAGTCACTCTTATATCTAAATGTATCCTACCCGTCCCGCAATCTACATTACAACCAAATAAAGTCCTACTTGATCCTAGACTGAATAAGCTCGATTAGTAAAGTAGTACACTATAAGGCAAGCCTATGGTTCATCTTTTGTGGCATATGAATGTTATTTCTGAGAGTGAGTGAATTCTTTCTATCTTGAGTTCCTAAGTGTTCTTAACTTTTATTGTGTGGAACTACTCTCTTTTGTTGTGTGAGGGCACTTGATTCATGAAGGAAAGGTAATGTCAGTGACCTCTATGTTAGAGTAAGTTGGTGAGTTGTGAATAATGCGTGGTACTTGTGAGTCAATCTTGAGGTGAAGATGTTACGCTTTTGTGCTTAGTCTATTTTAAATATTCTTGTGTGATGAGTTAGGAGAATTGCTTAAAAGGGTCGTGTCTATATAAAGTGTAGTTTGATTTCTCGAGGACGAGCAACGGTTTAAGTGTGGGGTGTTTATGATAGGCTATAATTACGTATTTTAGTCGCTTATTACACTCTAATTTACTGCACTTTAATTGAGTTTGAGCTTTAATCGCTAGTGTTTTGCACTAATTGTGTGTTTTATGCCTTGTAGGAGTGATTCCGAGCTATACAGATGTTATGGAATGAATTCGTGATTTGGAGATTTGAAGTCTGATTAAAAGCCCAAGGAATTAAGCCGGGATCGTGTTCAGGGGTCAAATTTGATAGTTAAGAACAAACGAAGACTCGTGTAGGCATATTGCGCACTGTCTAGTAAAATAAACATAACTCTTTTCTCCGAAATCCATTTGGGCTATATAATATATGGTTGGAAATCTAACTCAAAGGGCTACAACTTTCATGTTTTACGTTTGTCCAAATTCCAAACGGAATGAAAAACGCGGTCGAAATCGCAACCGCGGACCTGACGCGGACTGGGGCAAAAACTTTTCAATATGCGCGGCCACTTGCGCGGCCACTAGCGCGGCCGCGCTCGTCCAGACCTGGAAAATAATCCTTTTTCGTGTAGGAGAAGGTATAATTGTTTAGGCCCGAGCCTACTTGGTATATATACATGGAAAAACGGTATTTTGGAGATGTTGGACATATTTTGGACACAAATTCGACCTAAGGAGGCAGAGACACAATAGGAGCAAGGCGGGGAATTCTTCTACGAGTTTTTCCTTCCTCTTCCTATTTTTCATTGTTGGTTATGACTTTTAGTATTGTAGTTTTACATACTATTATGAATAACTAATTTTTTATCTAGGGTTTTGATGGAACCTTTTGTAGGATAAATTCTTGTTATGTTTTTATATAATTGAGCCGTAGTATTTTCTCTACTTGTTCAACTACGTTTATATTTTGGTTGGTTGAAGAGCTCTCAATTAACTGTGCCTATTTAGTGTGTATTACTCGGGAGAGAGTTCATATTTAGGTAGTTGTTGAACAACATCACTCCCGACGTATGTGAGGAATCAATAACCAAGGGTTTAAAGGTGGGATTAGGGATAACGAAACCTTGGGTGCAATCTAAGTGAGCTATAATTAAAGCCAGCTAGCATAACTCGGGAGAGTATGTCTAGTAAATTGTCGTAATTACTCGGTAGGTAATTACTAGCACTCATGATCGGTAGAGAATACTTAGGCGAAATTATAGAAGACATAGCGGGAAGGATTCCGACAATTGGGGAAATCATAACTCTAGACCTCCTTAATCTTTTCTCCAACCTGTAGTATCTTTAGTGTTAATTTACTATTTTAATTTGTTAGCTAGTTAGTTAAACACAAGAATATTAACATCTATAAGTTAGGAATTGTTCAAGCTTGTATTCTTCGTGATAGTGAACAACTGTAGTTAAGCCTTAGTTCTCTGTGGGATTCGACTCCGGACTTGTAAATCGAATTATATTTGCAACGACCGCTTTGTCCTTTTTATAAGGCATAGTTGGGCGTGATCAGTTTGCATCTAACTCTATCACTATTCTCTATGTCTTCAAAAAATTTCCAAACCTTACCTCTTTCTCTCCGATTAGTAGTCGGGGCTACAAGTGGTCTACTACTAGTACCACGACCACCACCCCTGCTACCAGCTCCAACACTACTAGGTGTAAGTGGTATCTCGTCTTCCATTTCTAATTCATTATCTTCTATACTGAAATCTTCTTGTAATTTTTCATAATCTATATTAATATTAGGTGATGTTTCAGAAACATGTGTAGGCTCATTTAAATTACTACCAGATGCTGAAGTACTACCTCTTTTTCTATTTCCCCGATTAGCAACCTTTTTACAAAATCTTTTTGCAGCATTAAACATATTGTAAAAATTTAACTACTAGAAAAAATTAAATTTGCAAACAAAATAGTAAATAAGAGAAAGAGTTGGAGGGAGTGCACCGAATTCGGCAATAAATTGAGCACTTTGTAACGACCCGATCGGTCATTTTACATATTAGGGCCCCTTCCCCTAAATGAGACTCCCCGTAGTGGCTTCTTGTGATTTGTGACTTGCGGGGATGGTTGGTTCGGGATTTGGAAGTGTTTAGAGTGTTATAGGAACACTTGGTTCCTTAAGGTTGGCCTTTTTGGCCAAGTTTGACTCCGGTCAACATTTTGAGCAAACGACCTCGGAATCGAGTTCCGACAGTTCCAGCAGCTTCGTATGATGATTTCGGACTTGGGCCTATGTTCGGAACGGGTTTTCGATGACCCTGGAGCGTTTCGGCGCCCATTATAGAAATAAGGATTTCCTTGAGTTTGAAATTTGGTTTGGAACGTGATTTTATGTTACTGAGGTCCGAACGGAATTCCGAGATCGGGAATAGCTCCTTTATGTCATTTATAACTTGCCTGCAAAATTTGGTGTCATTCCTAGTAGTATAGGTCGGTCCGGCGCATTTTTATAGAAATCAAGAACTTGAAATTCTTCAGTTATGATTCTAGGGGTTTTGGGGTGTGATTTTGAGTTTTAGCGTTGTTTTGAGTGTTCCGAAGGCTCGAGCGAGTCCGTATTATGATTCGGGACTTGTTGGTATATTTGGACGGGGGCTCGGGTGGGCCCAGGTGCCTCTCGGGCACCAAACAGGGCTAAAAACCAGCTGATGCAACTGCTGGTGCACCTGATCTGGTGTAACTGCAGGTGCGGTTGCCCAGTCGCAGGTGCGGACCAAGTTCCACAGGAGCGGAGCCGCAGGTGCGGTCTCCTCTCCGCAGGTGCAAGCCCAGCCTTCCCCGTCTAGTTTCGCAGGTGCGAGCTTTTGCTCGCAGGCGCGAGACCGCATGTGCGGTCCTTGAGTCACAGGTGCGGAATCACTGTAAGCTTAGGCAGTGTGTTTCTTTAAAACATAGGATTTTACCTATTTACTTCACTTCTCACCTCCATCAAAGGCTTGGGAGCTTGGAGAAGAGATTCCACGACCTATCTACTGAAGAGGTAAGTTAATTCCACACTAATACTAGTTTAATATATGAATTACTAGTTAAGTTAACTACAAAATTGGTGGAAAATCAAGATTTGGGTAGTAACTTAGGGTTCTTGAGGAATTTGATGAATTTACCCATTAATTGCTATGAATTCAAATACAAATCATATATTAACGATCCTTAGGCTATGGGTGAGTGATTCCTTCGAGAATTTTCGAAATTCGAGCGTGCGGGCCCTAGGTTGAATTTTGGGAATTCTTCAAGAATGTTGAATTAATTGAATGAATAGGATAATTTCCTTCCTTTGAGCATGAATTGATATAATTCTATAACATTTGTCTAGTTACGAGTCCTCGGGTGTAGAGTTCAGAATTTCGGGCGCATTCTTGGTCCGAGAGGTAGATTCGACACGAGGTGAGTCTCCTTTCTAACCTTGTAAGAGAGAACTGTCCCCATAGGTTATGTGTATGCTATGTGTAATTATTTTGGGGGCTACATACGTACAAAGTGATGAGAGTCCGTATGTAGCGGCTATTATTGTTCCGTCTGGGTAGTTAGGCCCACAACATGCCTTATATTCTTCCTTGTAATGAATTATATGTTATGAATTTTTGTTATAGGTAGTATGTTTTCCATGAGGTTTATGAAACTTGATAATTTGGAAGAAGATGATTATGGAAAGGAAATGTTAAGATTATTGTGTGTGCATGTGACCGCTTCGCAATTTACATTCCGCGAGCGGAATGTGATTTCCCCCATTCTCATGGGAGCGGGCCGTACGCCACGGTGGATTGAAAGGTGCACTTATGGTTCGGGTCGTTCGACCCTTGGCAGTGCACATATGAGATTGTACTATGGTAAGAATGCACTTATGGGACGAGCCGTTCGATCCTCGGCAGTGCATAGACATTATCCTTATGACTCCGGCCGGTTGTCTTATTCCTGTGTGCGTATGACTATTTGGTACTATTTTGTGGACATTGACTTGACCGATATTTGGGGGAAAAGAAAGTGGAAACTGTTATTTATTTTCAGTATTTACTTAGAATCCTGTGTTTTATATACATTTGTTGTTCACTGTCTTACACGCCTGCCGTTGTTTTTTCATTTGTACCTTGTTATATTGTACTGTTGGACCTTAGTGAGTGTCAAGTCGAGCTCTCGTCACTACTTCTTCGAGATTAGACGGTATACTCACTGGGTACATATTTATTTATGTACTCATGCTACGCTTCTGTACTTAATTGTACAGGTTCTGAGGCCGGTGCATCTGGTTATCATACCGGGGATAGATTCTGACTTAGTGGATCTGACTTCACGGTGAGCTGCTTCTTCTGACGACCCTCGGCAACACCATGGAGTTTCTTTTTTTTTTTCTCCCGTCTATTTATTTCAGACAGTGGGAATTGTATGTTTTTTATCTTTTGTATATCTAGCTTGTATGCCCGCGGTACTCGTGANAACTCAGGTCGTGATGGCGCCCAACAGCGGGGTCAAGCAAGCCAACACAAATTTCTCTAAGGGTTCTGTCGTAATTAATTAACCAATTTCATCATATACCAAGCTAACAAGTTAAAACTTAATATCGAAAGGTAATTAACCAGTTTTAATCCAAAAGTAGCCATGAGGAGGAGTGAGCCAAAAATAAATAAATAAATAAATATATATATATATATATATATTTATTTATTTATTTATTTTTGGCTCACTCCTCCTCATGGCTACTTTTGGATTAAAACTGGTTAATTACCTTTCGATATTAAGTTTTAACTTGTTAGCTTGGTATATGATGAAATTGGTTAATTAATTACGACAGAACCCTTAGAGAAATTTGTGTTGGCTTGCTTGACCCCGCTGTTGGGCGCCATCACGACCTGAGTTAGGATTTTGGGTCGTGACACACTTGATGATTACACAACTCCAATGTTACCACGAAGAAACGTCAATTGTTCAAATTTTGAAATTCAATTATTCAAACTTCAAATAATAAATACTACGATAAATTAATTTTTTTTTAAAAAGAGCCAAATAGTTGATTGCACTTTAGGTGAAGAATGAAAGAATATGAGTTTGAGAAATGAGAGATGAGTAAATAAATGAAGAAGAGTGGGGGGAGGGGGGGAGGGGTGTATTTATAGTTTTATAAAGGGTTAAATTAGTAATTACAAGAAAGTGTTAATTTTTAAAAAAATGGCCCAAAAAGGGCTAAATGTGCAAAGCAGGCGCTGGGCAACGACTCCTTGGCCCAGGTGACTGTTGCCAACGGTAACATTATAACAACCAATTTAAAAAAAATAAAAATTGAAACTAGTCCTTAACCGGTCCGGGGCGGTTAATCGGTTCTATAGTGATTCACGTTGACCGGGTTTGACCGGTCCGGTTAACCGATTGAAGAAATGTGAACGGTCCAACCCCCTTACCCCATTAACCCAGCCCACCTACCGATCCAGTCTAGGTCCGGTTTCAACCGGTCTGGGCCGGTCCGGAAATGGATTGACCCGACCCGTTTAACACCCTTAGTTAGGCCTCAATCCTCATTTGTTTATTTGGGGGAAAAGGTCACATTTATGTCACAAACCAAATTCCCAACCCACGGGATCGTGATGACGCTTAACACCACACTTGCTAGGCAAGCCAATGTTAGAGCTTATTTAATTATTTTCTATTAAAGTTTATTATTCATAACAGAACAATTTAAAAATATACCGGATTTTTTACTTTCCGAAAAATAACTTCATGAATAATATTAATAACCGAATAAATAAACCGAACCACGAACTAAATATATATCCATAAAACTACCCAAGGTCTGGTGTCACAATTCACGAACCACTAAGAATACTACAAATAATTGGGCTGAAAGAAATATGTATCTGTTTTGAAAGAAGTAAAACATCAATCTAAATATTAAGGGAAGACTCCAGGAATCTGCGGACGCCAGCAGATCTACCTCGTGTCTCCGTGTAGATGATGCCAACTACTACTATCTCCTAACTCTGGCCAGTACCTGGGTCTGCACAAGAAGTGTAGAGTGTAGTATCAGTACAACCGACCCCATGTACTGAGTAAGTGCCGAGCCTAACCTCGACGAAGTAGTGACGAGGCTACGGCGGGGCATTTACAATATAACCTATGAAAAATATATAATAAAGCAAGAAGGAAATTCTAAACAAAACAAAATAATAATCTGTAGCAATGAATAAAATAACTGTTAACCAAAGAATTAGATCCTTTGACCAGAGCTATTTTTAGGATGAACACGGGTTACTGATAATCAAGGAAATAATATTAAGTAAAGAATAATAAGTCAATGATGATAATAAGATGCTCAGAAAAGTAAAGTGTATTGTATTCGTAATTCAGATGCCCGTGGCAAGTTATATTCACTTCCCTTATAATAGGGAATTTCTTAATATAGCGTCTACATCTTACAATGATCGCTCATTAATAACTAATTATTACATTAATAGAACGTTACAAAGAGTAACCGTAACTATTTCGTGAAGGTTGTGTAACGTGTGGGTCATTAATTGAGGATCTCTAAATCTGCCGGTAGCTTTGTCCGGATTCATTGTGTCTGTGTTTCTTCCTTGTCTCAATTAGGCTGAGTTTCCCGTAGCTGATTACCCCGTAGGTTTATTGATCTGTGCCTCTTTGTTCCGTACCTCTTTATAGAATCATATCCACCTGTCAGATTTTCCTTTGTCCACGTAGCCGGCTGAGTCACCAAGTATTATCATATGTGTGAGACTCTTTTTTACCAATACAGATAGCCCCCCCCCCCCC
>ML281258.1:0-63483 GCA_005239495.1 Nicotiana undulata | reverse complement strand
TTTATGGCGGGAATATTTTGCCGCCGCTTTACCTCGAAACATTGTATCCTTCTCTGAACATAGGCGTCGCCTGTCACTTCCATTTAATGCTCCATCCACGTGCTCCCTTCGAATTGGTTCTGCAGTTACTCAACGCCTTTTAGGACTTTTTGCGACTGCATTAGTCACGAAGTGACACCCTCAATTATGACCTTTCTCATCATGTTTGACGGTTGTCTTCAAGTATAAATACCTCTTTTCTTTTCTTTACTTCCACGAAACACTTTCTGACTTGTCTCTTTTACTTGTAAAGAATTTCTTCTTGTCTTCGTAAACATGTCTTCTTCGAACCAGTCTAAAAGAGTGATAGACGTAGAAAATTTGACACCTTCTTCTGTTCCGACTCGGAGTCGGAGGGGTGGTAGACTGAGGAGTTTAAGCTCTACTCCTTCGAGAGGTTCTTCTTCTTCCCAGATTGTTTCTCCTCCTTATGCTAGGTCTTTAGGCTCTCCAAGAGCTAGGGCATCCATTTCTTTGTCCAGGGGTAGAGAACATCATAAACCCCTACGCGAACCACGAGTGGATGAAATCATTCCTGCTGAGTTTACCTTCACTAGGGATAGTCAGGTCCTTGTAGATCAGTCGTTATCCCTTGATAGTGTTGATAGGTATCCCACTCTTATTACTGAAGGTTTGATTCCCCTTGTTCGCAGGGAATGTTCTTGGGGGTCTGATTTTCCCATTGTTATTCCGAATAGTAATCAAAGAATAACTTCTTACAAGACGGGGCATTCTTTTGTTTACACCTACCCTTTCACTCTAGGGTTTAGACCTCATATTGATCTAGTCATCATCGAATTTTGTCGTTTCTTCAACATTTGCTTAGGACAAGTTGGTCCTCTTATAAGGCGGGTTGTCGGGTGTCTTAGATGTTTAGCTTCTTTAGCCTCGGTTCCTTTTACCTTCAATCACCTCATTCATCTTTATTCTCCTACCTTATTTCGTCAAGGGGTTTTCACTCTGGCTGCTAGGAGCAAAAGAGTGTTGGTAACCCATGATGACGATAAGGATAAAGGTTGGTACCTTCGGTACGTTGCTGTGCCCACTGCTGGTTTAGTGGGCAAGGAAAATCTTCCTTTTCCTGAGAAGTGGAATCGTGCACGTGAGTACATTTTAGCTCACATTTGTTATTTTTCTTCTCTTTGCTTTAAGTGTTTAATTAACACCGTAGCTATTTTCTTCTTCTTTCAGCAATCATAGGTACTGTTGAGAATGTCTCCGGTATCCGTGATTGGGTAGAAAAGCTGTTGTTGGTTGCTCCATTGGAGGAAAGATCTTGGAAGTACTTCTCCGGGAAGTACGACTGGAAAGTGAAGACTCATGGTAAGTGAAACTTTTGTTTTTTGCTTCTTTTCCTTGCTCGAGCTTCTTTTTCTTCGTTTGTTTAAACTTTTTTCTTTTGACAGGGTTTTCCGCCCATGGGGTGTCTACTGCATCCATTCCAAAGATGTCTTTGGCTCAGGACCAAGAAATTATTACTGGTTCCTCTTCTTCAAAGAGGAAAGTTGGCGGGTCTAGGACCTTAGGAGAAGAAGAGGAAGAGGAGGGAACTTTGGTGCATAGGTCACGTAGAAGAAGGGTGGTCTCAGAAGATGAATATACACTCGTGGCAGTGTCTTCCGTGCCTGATGTCAGACCTTCTACATCCGGGGATGCTTCTTTTTCTCTTGCACATGATTCCGTGGATCATCTGTTCCGCGAAGGCTTTGGACCTGCTGCTAATGAGACGCCTCTGACTGTTTTTGCCCCCTCCTTTAGAGAAATCTCTTTGTCCTTTACGGCTATTTCCTCTGCTCCTTTGGCCATTACTACTCCTGTTGCTGCCTTGCCCGTGGATTTCTCATATCCTCAAGTTTCCGTGCCTGATACTTCTACTCCACAAATTTCATTACCCGTGGCTCCTTTATCTCAGCCTGCTTCCGTGCCTCCTGTTAGAGGAGTAGGGTCTTCCATCAAGGAGATGAGGCAAGTGCTAATTGAGGTTCCGGCTGATGGGAGCCTTTTTAAGAAATCTAGCCAACCTGAAGTGTGGCTGAAGCCTTTGATTGGCCCAACAGAGAGGACCAAGCTTGATGGCCATAGCACCCTTACATGGGCTAATGAAGTCGTACATTCCTCTTTGAAGGTAAAGTGATTTTTCTCTCATTTCATTTTTGTACATGAAATCTATCGTATCTAATTGATTTCTTTTTTGTAGACCAATCTTATAGGCATGGAGCTCATGAAGAGGATTTCTAACACGGAGCAAGAGCTAAAGGAGTGGCATGCTGAAGCAGGGAATTGGAAGGGGCAATATGAAAGCCTAAGGCTCGACATGGAAGCCTTAGAAGAAGAAAAGTGTACCTTGGAGCGGCAGATGAGAGTCATGGCTGCGGAGTTAGCAGTGGAGAAGGCTTCTTCTAACCAAGCGGACAAAGACAAGAGCATTCTTGAGTCTTCGTTTGCTGAGCAATTATCCCGTGCTTCAGAAGAAGTTAGGAGCTTGAAAGACTTGCTGGGGCAGAAGGAGGAATACTCAGGCGAGCTTGTGCAGTCACTCACCCGGACTCAGGAGGATCTTCGCAATGATTTAGACAAAGTCCAATCTCTGGAGGAGTCAATTGTTCCTTTGAGGGCTGCCCATGAAGCTGAGAAGGATGAGCTAAGAGCTGAGCTTCAAATATGGGAGAGATATTATGAAACTCTCGAAGAGGCGGCTGCTGTCGATGTTAGTTGGGCGTACATGAATTCTCGCCTTGATACATTGACGAAAATGAGTCGGGGAGATTTCGACCTTAACGCTGAAATTGCTAAAACCAAGGAAGACATGGAAAAGGCTAAACAAGGTTTGAATCTTTCCCTACCTGAAGGTGAGACTCCTGCTGTTCAAGCCTCTTCGTCCCAAGCTGCTCTTACCCCCTCGGCCGATGAAGAAGTCAATCCTCCTCCTCAAGAAGATTAAGATGTTGGTTCACCCCCACCCCCCTTTTTATTTGATTGGTGGTTACCCCCAGCTCCATCGGGGGTAAATTTGGATCTTTTAAAGTCCTCAACTGACAACTTAGGGGCACCTTAATGTACAAAAGCTATATGCGGCTAAGAATCTAGTCAATACTTAGTTCCTACTTAACCGCTTTTTAAATAAATGCAAGTATGACGTTTTTGCTTCGAGTTTTTGTTTCACTCTTAAGTCTTTTGCATGTTTAATTTTTGAGGTTTTTATTTTACCTCTGAGTTCATGTTTGATTTTCGAGGTTTTTGTTTTACCTCTGAGTTTTTGCATAAAGATGCTGAAATTATTCGTACCTTTTCATAGTAGGCACGGTGTTGCATATAAAATGCGAGCCTTTTTGTAATAGGCATTGTTTATGAAAGAGGGCCCTTTATGATCGACACTTAATGAAGAAGACGTCTCAACTTCATGATGGTGTAATAATGCAATAGAGTGATAGGAATTTTTCACATGCTTAAGAATGTTTCTGAGGAGAGTTTTTTGTTTGAACTTCCACAACATTTTACATGTGTTTGATTATCGTCTAAAACTCATGTTGCAACTGTTTTCTTTTAACAGATTTTGATATACACTTGTATTTCGTAACTGTTTTTCATAAGTAACAGTTTTTTCGAGTTAATACAAGAGAACAACTGTTTTTCGTTTGTAACAGTTTTTATTAAGATTGGGATTCTCACCCGTAACTGTTTTTGTTGATAACAATTTTTAATAAGTATGAGGAAAATGCTCTTACATCCGTAACTGTTTTATTTGATAACAGTTTTCCGAACAAATACAAGGATTTTGATCTTTCATCCGTAACTGTTTTATTTGATAACAGTTTTCTATATGAGTACAAAGATTTCGTAACTGTTTTTAGTTATAACAGTTTTTGAATGAGTACAATGATGATGATCTTTTACCCCTAACTGTTTTTGGTTACAACAGATTTCTTTTTGGAATAAGTACAAAGATGTGCATTTCTTCCTCGTGGTTAATATTTTTCCTTTCAACCTAAACGTGTTCGAAGTTTTTTTTGGATTAGGCTTTGTATTTGAGTCTTCAGCTCTTTCGATTATGCTCGTATCACTTGCCTTGTTGGGTAGATGGATTATTTGAGTCTTCAGCTCTTTCGGTTCTTCTCGTATCACTTGTCTTGTTGGGTAGATGGATCTTTAGGCTCGAGCTTTGACTTTCTGATAGTCTTATTTGCTTCGTCTTAGCCTTCCATACTGTATAGTCCCCCAAGTGTTTGAGCTTTGAAGAATGAAATCTCGAGCATTTGACTATTCCTTCTTTGTGGTCCTTTTCTTGAAAAGGAAAAACATGCTGGACTCGAAGGTATATAGTTTTTAGATGATGACTGCTTAACCCTTTAAAACGTCTATCAGAAAGTGTAACCCTAGACTGGGAATTTAGTTACTTCCTCGCGTCTTTGCAGGTCAAATATCATCATATGGTGATGGGTTAGCTTTATGCCTATCATCTAAAAAAGTTAGTAAATTTTAAATGTTCAAAATAAAATCGAATGTGTGATACCCGACCGGGGGTACTTCTTTTCCTTAGAAGTAGTAATTTTTCAAGTGGATGGCATTCCAACTTGTCGGTAGGATTCTGCCGTCCATGGCTTCCAGCTCGTTGGCTCCCTTCCCAGCTATGCCTCGGACTTTGTAGGGTCCTTCCCAATTTGGATTTAGTTTTCCTGCGCCTGCTTCTTTCGTTGATTGAAAGAATTTTTTGAGGACGAAGTCCCCAATCTTGAAGTATTTGAGATGAGCTTTATGATTGTAATAATGCTCTATGATTTGTTTTTGAGCTACCATCCGTATTAGTGCTGCTTTTCTTCGTGGTTCGAGCAGATCTAGATTAGTCCTCAATTCATTGTCGTTTTCTTCCTCCGTGGCTGTTATAAACCTTATGCTTGGTTCGCCAATTTCCACAAATATTAAGGCTTCTGAGCCATAGTCAAGTGCGAACGGAGTTTCTCCCATGGCTATTTTTGAAGTTGTTCTGTATGCCCATAGTACCGCTGATAACTCATCAGGCCAATTTCCTTTGGCTTTCTCAAGCCGCTTCTTTAAGTTGTTGATGATTATTTTATTCGTTGACTCTGCTTGACCGTTAGCCACGGGGTGGTATGGCGTTGAAGTGATCCGTTTGATTTGCCAGCTTTCGAAGAACTCTGTGATTTGCGAGCCTATGAACTGTGGGCCATTATCACACACGATCTCCTTTGGTATTCCAAAGCGGCATATTATGTTTCGCCATAAGAAACTTTTAACTCCCTTTTCTCGCACCTGTTTGAATGCTTCTGCCTCTACCCATTTTGTAAAATAGTCGGTTAGCACGAGTAGAAACCGTACATGTCCTTTAGCTGGGGGAAGAGGTCCCACTATGTCCATACCCCATTTCATGAAGGGCCATGGAGATATAATTGGATGCAATAATTCTGCTGGTTGATGCATGTTATTGGCGAATCTTTGGCATCTGTCGCATTTGGATACGAACTCGGCCTCTTCTTCCATCTTAGGCCAATAATACCCAGCTCTGATTAGGGTTTTTACCAAGGATCTCGCCCTGAGTGATTTTCACAGTGTCCTTCGTAGACTTCTTTCATCACGAACTCCGTTTGATTAGGTCCGAGGCATTTATCTAGGGGCCCTCCGAACATCTTGCGATATAATGTATTGCGAATGAGGCAGTACCGTGCAGCTTTTTACGGCGGAGTGCTTGAGTTGTTTTCTTGTCTTCAGTTACGGTACCATTCTGCAAAAAACTTAGAATTTCGTTTCTCTAATCCCAGGTTAAATTGTTGAAAGTTACCTCATTTCTGTCATGGTCTATTGCTGAATGGAATAGATGAACGACAATTGCATTATCTTTGTTTGTTACTTTCGTGACTGCTGCGAGGTTAGCTAATGCATCTGCCTCCACATTTTCTTCTCTAGGTATCTGTATTACCTTCCATGTTTTGAATTGTCTCACGAGCTCTCGTGCCTTTTCCAGGTACTGTTGCATCCGAGTCTCTCGGGTGATGTAAGTCCCTTGCATCTGATTTACTACCAGTTGGGAGTCGCTGTTGATTACGATTTGCTCGATTGAGAGTTCTTGTGCAAGTTCTAGTCCTGCGATGACAACTTCTTACTCTGCTTCATTGTTAGTTATAAGATAACATTTGATAGCCTGTCGTGTCTTTTCACCCGTGGGTGATATTAAAACTATGCCTAAGCCGACACCTTTTATATTGGAAGAACTATCAGTGAATAGGGTCCATAGACCCGGATTAGCACCGTTAATGATTTGTAACTCTTTTTCCACTTCAGGGACAATGCTATTACTAAAGTCAGCGACAAAATCAGCTAAGATTTAAGACTTAATTGCAGTCCTAGGCTGATATATTATTTCATGCTCACTTAATTCTATGGCCTACTTGGCTAATCTTCCCGATAGTTCTTGTTTATGTAGTATGTTTCTTAATGGATACGAAGTTACAACAGTGATTGGATGACATTGAAAATATGGTCGTAATTTTCTAGATGCCATTAATAAAGCTAAGGCTAACTTTTCTAGATGTGGATATCTGGTTTCAGCATCTAGTAAAGTTTTACTTACATAATAAATAGGAGATTGTTTACCTTTATCTTCTCTTACCAATACTGCACTTACAACAATTTCCGAGACAACCAAGTAGACGTACAACCTCTCTCCCTCCTTTGGCTTTGATAGCAGCGGGGGTTTTGATAGATAAGCTTTCAGATTCTTGAGAGCCTGTTGACATTCTTCAGTCCATTCGAATTGATTCTGGTTTTTGAGGACTGAAAAGAATTTAAAACTTTTCTTGGAAGACCTGGAAATAAATCTTCCCAAAGCTGCGATTCTTCCCGTTAGTCTTTGAACTTATTTTTTATTTATAAGTACATCAAATATTTCTTCTATAGCTTTAATTTGAGCGGGATTAACCTCTATTCCCCTGTTTGACACAAGAAAACCCAAGAATTTACCTGATTCTACGCCAAAAGCGCATTTTTCTGGATTCAGCTTCATATTATACCTGCGTAAAACGTCAAATGTAATAGAGAGGTGTTGGAAATGGTCTTCCGCTCGTGTTGATTTTACCAGCATGTCGTCGATGTAAACTTCCATCATTTTTCCCAGATGTTCCTGGGAAATCTTGGTCACTAACCTTTGATATGTGGCTCCAGCATTTTTTAAGCCAAATGGCATGACTTTATAACAATAAGTCCCCTTGTTCGTAATAAAGGAGGTTTTTTCTTCGTCTGAGGGATCCATTTTAATCTGATTATAACCAGAATATGCATCTAGAAACCTTAGCAATTCATGACCTGCGGTGGCATCAATCATTTGATCTATATGTGGTAATGGGAATGAATCTTTGGGGCATGCTTTATTTAAATCAGTATAATCTACGCATACTCCCCATTTTCCATTCTTTTTAGGCACTACCACAATGTTAGCTAACCATTTAGGGTACGTTACCTCTCGTATCGAACCAATTTTCAAGAGTTTCTGTACCTCTTCGTCAATCACTTGGTTCTTGAATGGTCCTTATGTTTAACCAAAGAATGAGATTCCTTGACCAAAGCTATTTTAGGATAAACACGGGTTACTGATAATCGAGTGAATAATATAATGAATAAAGGAATAATAATTAGTATAGAATGAAGAAAAGTAAAGCAGTTTGTATTCGAGAATTCAGATGATCTTATGGGTTACACTTCTTCCCTTTTATATAGGGATTTCTTAGTATAACGTTTTGGTTCCTGTAATGATTTCTCATTAATGGCTAATTATTACATTAATGAGGCGTCACAAAGGATCATCAAAGGATAGCCGTAACTGTTGTATATGAGTTACGTAACGTATAAGTCATTAACTGTTGATTCTCGAATCTATCCGTCTGGGTTCACTATGACCGCATCTCTTCTTCTTCATTAGGCTTCCCGTGACTGATGCACTCGTGGGTTTATTGACCATGCCTCTTTATTTCATAATTTCTTGTAAAATCATATCCATATGTGGCGTTTTCCTTGGTCCACGTAGCTGGCTGAGTTGTCAAGGACTTGCTTACGTGTAAGACTCTTTTTTACCAATACACCTTGCTTTCTTTTCTTCTGCTTAACAGGTACGAAGGATGGATCTTCATTTAGTTTATGAGTCATCACTTCTGGTGGGATACCTATCATATCTGAGTGGGACCACGCAAAGCAATCTGCGTTAGCCTTTAAATAATCAATTAACTTACCTCTTCGACCGGGGCTCAACCTCGTGCCTATATACACCTTCTGTTCAGGTTTTTGTTCAAACAATGGAACAACTTTGAGCTCTTCTGTAGTTGTTTTGATGTGCTCATCTTCCTCCGGTTCATGAATGACGTCCGGTCTGGAATCTACATCTGTGTGGTCCAATGCATCTTCCGTGGTGACTTGATTCACTTTCTCGTGAGTATCTCCTTCCGTATCTGCTTGAACATTCATTTCTTTCGTACCTGTTTGGTCAGTAGCTTTTTCCGTACCTGTTTGGCTGGTGACATCTGTTTGGAAGATTTCTCTATCCTCCGGTTCTTCCGTCTCTATGTTTTTGTGATAATGCGCCACCGAATTTATATTTCTGGAGGTCTGTTGATCACCTCTAATGTGTCTGATTCTCCATTCTGAAGGGAATTTAATTACCTGGTGTAAGGTGGATGGTACTGCTTTCATGTCGTGGATCCAGGGCCTTCCCATAATCACATTATAAGCCATGTCAGTATCAATGACTTGGAATTTGGTGTTCTTAGTTATTCCTTCGGCGTAAGTGCTAAGTTCGATCTCTCCTTTGGTTATTATTGTAGAGTTATCGAACCCTGATATGGCTCGTGCCTTTGGGATCATCTGATTTCCCAGGAGCATTTCTTCCATGACTCTTAGCAGAATGATATTGACTGAACTACCTGGATCAATCAACACTCTTTTAACGTTAGTGTCATGAATGAGTAAGGATATTACCAGAGCATCGTTGTGGGGGAGCATTAGTCCGCCAAAATTTGCATCGTCAAAGCTTATATCATCTTCATCTGGATTTTCTCGAACCTGCTTTCCGTGGGTAATTGTGACCTTTTAGGCTAATTTGCAAACTATTCCGTTCACTTCCTCTCCTCCATGTATCACGTTGACGGTTCTCTTTGGAGATGGAGGCTTCGGGGGCTCCTGCATGTTCTTCATATATGCCTGTTTACCTTTATCACTAAACAATTCTATTAAGTAGCCTTGTTTCAATAATTGTTCTATTTCTCCTTGTAAAAATCTGCAATCTGCAGTCCTGTGTCCATGATCACTATGGAACTCATACCAGAAATCTGGGTTCCTCTTATTTGGGTTTGACCGCATTTCTTTGGGCCATCTAACCTTATCTCCCTTATTTCTTAATATCGAAACAAGTTCAGGGGTACTTACATTAAAGGTGTGATCCCCAATTCGTGCATTACCTCTAGGGCGTTCATCTCGATCCTTTATGGATCTAGATGAGGATGAGCCTGCATCTCTGCTTGGTGGTCTATAATCTGACCTAGTATTTTCGAACCTGGGATGCGTTTCGCGTCCCGATGGTCCTAAATAAGGGTCGTACCTATTTTTACTTGATCTCCTGTCTGATTCGGAACGTCTGGATCTGGTACAATCTTCATCTTTCGAACAAGTAATGGTATCTTCTTCTATCCGAAGTTTAGTACTGTACCTGTTGTAAACATCATTCCACGTTGTAGCTAGGAATTCTCTCAAGATTTCTTTGAGTCTCCTCGTGGATTCTGATCTTTTGTCATTTAGGTTACTTATAAATGCCATGGCTGCCCAATTATCAGGCACCCTTGGTAGTTGCATTCTTTCTTGCTGGAACCTGTCTACAAATTCACGGAGTAGTTCCGTGTCTCCTTACTTTATTTTAAATATGTCCTCCATTCTTTTCTCGACTTTTTGTGCACCAGAGTGTGCCTTTATGAAAGAATCTGCAAGCTCAGCAAAAGAATCAATTGAATTTTCAGGGAGAAGAGAATACCAGGTTAGGGCTCCTTTGGTAAGAGTCTCTCCCAATTTTTTGACAAGGACTGATTCAATCTCTTGTTTTGTTAAGTCGTTGACCTTTACTCCGGTGGTAAATGTAATCACATGGTCGTGTAGGTCTGTTATTCCGTCATACTTAAGAACGTCTGGCATTTTAAACTTCTTGGGTATAAGCAAGGGTGTTGCGCTTGGTTTCCAAGGTTGTTGAGAATATTTATCAACATCAATGCATTTGATAACAAGTGGTACTCCAGGAATTTGCTCAATTCGATCGTTTTGTTCCTTCACCTATTTCTGCAAGGTTAGTAGTAAATTTTGTAATGCAGGGTTATTAGTCATACCTGGTCTCATTTTTAGAGATTCGTTAGGTGTGTCATCCCTTGCCGAGTTACCAACCCAGACTGAGGATTTTCCACGGTAATTGTGTTATTAGGAGGTGGTGTCAGTGATGCAGGTGATGCCGCCGGTAATCCCCTTGCAAAGCTTGACTCACGTACTCTGCAATCATTTGCTTTACATGATCTTGTTCTATTGTTTGATCATTGTTGTTGTTATCGTTGTTGTTGTTGGATCTCTCTTGGGATTGTTCCCTTGAACCTCTTGGGGATGGAAGAGGTGATGGAGTCCTATCTCTCTGTTGGTTATTGTCGTTGGGATTCGACATAGTTCAGAGGATATTGCTTTGAAAAGCAAACAAAGATTATCAGATTCCCGGTAACAGAACCACATTATTTAACCAAAGAATTAGATCCTTTGACCAGAGCTATTTTTAGGATGAAAACGGGTTACTGATAATCAAGAAAATAATATTAAGTAAAGAAGAATAAGTCAATGATGATAATAAGATGCTCAGAAAAGTAAAGTGTATTGTATTCGTAATTCAGATGCCCTTGGCAAGTTATATTCCCTTCCCTTATATAGGGAATTTCTTAATATAACGTCTACCTCTTACAATAATCGCTCATTAATGACTAATTATTATTATATAATGGGACGTTACAAAGAGTCACCGTAACTGTTGTGTGAAGGTTGTGTAACGTGTGAGTCATTAATTGAGGATCTCTAAATCTGCCCGTAGCTTTGTCCGTATTCATTCTGTATGTGTCTCTTCCTTGTCTCAATTAGGCTGAGTTCCCCGTAGCTGATTACCCCGTAGGTTTATTGATCCGTGACTCTTTGTTCCGTACCTCTTTATAGAATCATATCCAGCTGTCAGATTTTCCTTGGTCCACGTAGCCGGCTGAGTCACCAAGGATTATCATATGTGTGAGACTCTTTTTTACCAATACAATAACCCAGCCACCTTTTTCATGTCTCAGATATAACCAATTCTCACATAAGTTTCTAAATTTCCAATTTCACTTTAAAATAACCGTAAGTGAATAATATAAAAAATAGCAAAGTAAAACAGTAAGTTTCCAAATCTTTGTGTTAAAAAAATCAGTAAAACATAAGTGTCCTCCCTTATTGCTCCTTGTTGCGGCGCGCAACTCGCTCCCACTTGTCCAACCTTATTGCTCCTCCCTATATATATCACCCTTATTTCTCTTGTTGAAGTGTGCAACCCGATCCCACCTGTCCACCCTTATCATTCCTTGTTGCGGCGTGCAATCCGCTCCCACCAGACATATCATATCACTTTATTTATGAAAATTTTCACAATTCAGGTCAAAGCCTTTCACAATATTTTTGTCTCAACAATTGTAAACAGAAGGCTATACCACTCATAAACTCCATCAATTATCATTTTACAATGAAACCAGCCGGAATATATATAATAAAACACTGTCAACCAGCTCATCCTTTTTAAGTATCACAACGACCCAAGGGAACAACCAACACTTCCAAAATACTTGAAACAAATTTAACAACAAGTTGATGAAACCAAGTAGTCATGGAGACATCAATGATCACAAAACAATCCAACCATGAATCAAATAAATTGGAAACAGGGAAGGGATCATGTTCAACAAGTAAATTGGTGGTGCATAGATACTCGTCACCTCACATATACACCATACACATGCAAATTCACATAGCATTTAAGTTGGGGATTCCTATTCCCACAAGTCAAGATTAAACCAAGCACGTACCTTGATGTCACAAGAAAATCACTATTCTAGCACAACTTTTCCTTTAGAATTTGCCTCTAACCCGCTCGAATCTAATCATAATTGGGTCAATGTCATCAATTATTGCTTACAGGAATCAACTTTATTGAAAAAGTATGGTTTTCCTATATTCTCTTATCAAGATACAAAAATTGACCACGGGCCCGCTTGGTCTAAACTCGATGTTCGGACCAAAACCCGTTTACCCATTCTCCCCCGAGCTCGGATATACAATTGATTTTGGAATCCGACCTCAATTCGAGGTCTAAATCCCCAAATTTTGAAATTCCTAAGTTCTACCCAAAAATCCCAATTTTCACCATGAAAACTCCAGATTCTAGGTTGAAATCTTGTTAAAAGTTGTTAAGGAATGAAAGGAATTAGTTAGAGATCACATACCAATGATTTGGAGAAGTTTGGGTCTTTGGAGAATCGCCTATGGAGGTTTAGGGTTTGAGAGAATTGAAAAAGAGGTGAAAACCCCGTCTAGAATATGATTTAACTGGTTGTGGATCTCGCATTTGCTAACAGGGGTTCACATTTGCGAACCCTTCGAATTTGGCAGTCATCGCAAATGCGATGAAATTGTCGCACTTGCGACATATTGATGTCTCGCAATTGCGGCCAGAAATCTCGCATTTGCGAGATCTGAAGCTGGCCCGAGACTTCGCAAATGCGAAGCCTGATCTCGCAAATGCGAGATCAGTGGCCTGCCACACCAGATATCAGATGTGTAGAAAATTTTCTATGTCTAAACACTCCGTAGCCTACTCGAAACTCACCCGAGCCCTCGGGGCTCCAAACCAAACATGCACGCAAGTCTAAAAACATCATACGAACTTGCTCATGCGATAAAATAATAAAAATAACATCAAAAGCTACAAAGTTAACCTCAAAACTCAAGATTTCCTCAAGAACACTCAAATTTCTAACTTTTCAACCGAACGTCCGAATCACGTCAAACCAACTTTAATTCTCATCAAATTTCACAGATAGGACTTAAATATCATAAAAAACTTGTTTCGGGCTCCAGAACCAAAATACGGTCCCGATACCAACAATTTCACATATTATTTCATTTCTTTATTTCTTGTAATAATCAGCAAAATAATTTCTAAGGTTAGGGACCTCGGAATTCAATTCCGGGCATACGCCCAAGTCCCATATTTTACTGCAGACCTCCCGGAATCGTCGGAACACAGATCCGGGTCCGTTTACTCAAAAGATTGACCAAAGTCAACTAAAACTAAATTTTAACTCTAGAAAATACTATTTCTCATATTTTCACATAAAAGCTTTCCGGTTTCACGCCCGGACTGCGCACACAAATCGAGGTAATTAAAATTAGTCTTTTTATGGCTAATAAGCCTAGAATGGAATCGTAATTCGTAAAATGACCCTTTAGGTCATCACAATCTCCACCTCTAAAACAAACGCTCGTCCTCGAACGAACATAGAAAATTACCTGAATAGGCAAACAAGTGTAGATATCTACTATGCATGTCCGACTCGGACTCCCAAGTAGCTGCCTCGATGGGCTGACCTTTCCACTGCACTCGAACTGAACGATAACTCTTTGACCTCAATTGACGAACTTGCCGGTCTAAAATGGCCACTGGCTCCTCCTCATAAGTCAAATCCTTGTCCAATTGGACAGAACTGAAATCTAACACCTGGGACGGGTCACCATGATATTTTCGTAGTATAGACTCATGGAATATCGGATGAACTGAGGATAACCTTGGAGGAAATGTAAGCCTATAAGCTACCTCCCCCACTCTATCAAGAATCTCAAATGGCCCAATGTACCTAGGGCTCAACTTACCCTTATTCCCAAATCTCATAACACCCTTCGTTGGTGGTACCCGAAGCAATACTCTCTCTCCAACCGTGAATGCTACATCACGAACCTTATGGTCGGCATAACTCATTTTCTTGGACCGAGCTGCACGAAGTCGATCCTGTATAACCTTGATCTTATCTAAGGCCTCTTGAGCTAAGTCTGTACCTAATAACCGAGCCTCTCCCGGCTCAAACCATCCAACCGACGATCTACACCGTCTACCATATAATGCCTCATAGGGAGCCATCTGAATGCTCAACTGGTAGCTATTATTGTAGGCAAACTCCGCTAACAGCAAGAATTGATCCCAAGAACCTCCAAAGTCAATAACACAACTGCGAAGCATATCCTCTAAAATCTGAATAGTACGCTCATACTGCCCGTTCGTCTGAGGATGAAATGATGTGCTCAACTCAACTTGGGTACCCAAATCACGCTGAACTTCCCTCCAAAAGTGCGAGGTAAACTGCATACCCTGATCAGAAATGATAGACACGGGTACACCGTGAAGGTGAACGATCTCTAGTATATATATCTCTGCCAACCGTTCCGAAGTATAAGTACTTGCCACTAGAATGAAATGTGTTGATTTAGTCAGCCTATCCATAATAACACAAACTGTATCGAATTTCCTCTGCGTTCGTGGGAGTCCAACAACGAAGTCCATAGTGATACGCTCCCACTTCCACTCAGGAATCTCTATCTGCTGAAGCAAACCACTGGGTCGCTGATGCTCATATTTCACATGTTGGCAATTCAAACAACGAGCCACATAAAAAACAATATCCTTTTTCATCTTTCTCCACCAATAGTGTTGCCGCAAGTCCTGGTACATTTTGGCTGCACCCGGGTGAATGGAATACTTCGAACTGTGAGCCTCCTCAAGGATCAACTCACGAAGGGCATCAACATTAGGTACACATATACGACCCTCCATCCTCAATATACCATCATTTCCAACTGTAGCCTTCTTGGCACCACTGTGCCGAACTGTGTCCCTAAGGACCATCAAATGCGGGTCATCATCCTGCCGATCTCTGATACGCTCAAATAAAGAAGACCGAGCGACTGTACAAGCTAGAACACTGCTGGGAAAAATATCCAACCTCATGAACTGATTAGCCAAAGTCTGAATGTCTGAAGCCAACGGTCTCTCACCGACTGGAATAAATGCAAGTCTGCCCATACTCACCGACTTCCTACTCAATGCATCGGCCACCACATTGGCCTTCCCGGGATGATATAATATAGTGACATCATAATCTTTAAATAACTCCAACCATCTCCTCTGTCTCAAATTAAGATCATTTTTCTTGAACAAGTACTGGAGACTGCGATGATCTGTGAAAACCTCACACGGTACACCATAAAGATAGTGCCTCCAAATCTTTAATGCATGAACAATGGCTGCCAACTCTAAGTTATGGATAGGATAATTCTTCTCATGGACTTTCAACTGCCGAGATGCATATGCAATCACTCTGCCATCCTGCATCAATACTGCTCCAAGTCCAACACAAGAAGCATCACAATATACCGTGAAAGAACTTGAACCTAATGGTAACACCAACACCGGTGCTGAAGTCAAGGCTGTCTTGAGCTTCTGAAAGCTCGCCTCACACTCGTCAGACCATTTAAATGGGACACCTTTCTGAGTCAATTTGGTCATTGGGGCTGATATAGATGAAACCCCTCCACAAAACGACGGTAGTAACCCGCCAAACCCAAGAAGCTCCTGATTTCCGTGGTTGTAGTGGGTCTAGGCCAGTTCTTGACTGCCTCTATCTTCTTAGGATCTATCTGAATACCCTCTGCTGATACGATATGACCCAAGAAATATACTAAATCCAACTAGAGCTCACAGTTTGAAATTTTTGCATACAACTGATTATCCCTCAAAGTCTGAAGCGCTATTCGCAGGTGTTGCTCATGCTCCTCTCGGCTGCGGGAGTATATCATAATGTCATCAATGAATACAATTACGAAAGAATCTAGATGAGGCTTGAAAACCCGATTCATCAAGTCCATAAAGGCTGCTGGGGCATTAGTCAACCCAAAGGACATCATCAGGAATTCATAGTGCCCATACCTCGTCCGAAAGGCTATCTTAGGAACATCGGATGCCCTAATATTCAACTGATGGTAACCATATCTCAAATCAATTTTTGAAACTACACTGGCACCCTGAAGTTGATAAAATAAATCATCAATTCTCGGCAATGGATATTTATCTTGACGGTAACCTTATTCAACTGTCGGTAATCTATACATATCCTCATCGACCCACCTTCTTCTTCACAAACAGAACTGGTGCACCCCCAGGGCAAGACACTAGGTCTAATAAACCCTTATCAATCAAGTCTTTCAATTCTTTCAATTCTGGTAGGTCCATTCGGTATGGAGGAATGGAAATGGGCTGAGTGCCCGGAGCCACATCAATACAAAAATCAATATCCCTATCGAGTGGCATCCCCGACAGGTCTGCAAGATACACCTCGGGAAACTCATGAACAATAGGCACTATATCTATAGAAGAAACTTCAGCCTCAGAATCACAAATATGAGCCAAATAAGCCAAACACCCCTTTTCAACCATGCGACGAACCTTGGCATAAGAAATCACTTTGTTGAGAGAATGACCAGGAGTCCCTTTCCATTCTAATCGAGGCAACCCCGGCAAAGCTAAAGTAATTGTCTTGGCATGATAATATAGAATGGCATAATAAGTTGACAACCAATCCATGACCAATATACCATCAAAATCAACCATGTCAAGAAGCAAAGGTCTACACTAGTTTCAAGACCCTCAATGACTACTACGCACGGACGATACACACGATCTACCACAATAGTATCCCCCACAGGTGTAGACACATAAACATGAACACTCAAGGAATCACGGGGCATAACCAAATACGAGGCAAAATATGATGACACATAAGAATAAGTAGACCCTGGATCAAACAAAACTGAGGCATTTCTATCACAAGCTGAAATGATACCTGTAATAACAGCATCAGAGGACTCCGCCTCAGGTCTAGATGAGAATGCATACAGTCGGGGCTGGGCTCCACCACCCTGAACTATGTCTCTGGGAGGACTTCTGATCGGCAGACCTCCACCTCTGGCGGGCTGGCCTCCACCCCTATCGGTCTGACCTCCACCTCTAACAATCTGGCCCCTACCTCTAGCTACTTGACCCCTACCCCTGGATGGCTGGGAAGATGGTGCTGGAGCTGGTGCCGGAAATATAGCACAAGAACTCTGATACTGAAGATGATTACCTAAATATTTCGGACAAGCTCTCAGGATATGCCCATATTCACCACACACAAAGCATCCCTCCTGATATGAAAACTGACCCTGACGAACCGGCTGACCTCGATAATAACTCTACAAAGGAGGTGCTCTGATAGGAGTTGATGGTGCGATGTAGACTGGCTGAGCAGAAAGAGGTATATAAGAATCACGACCACCTAAGGTACCATGTGAAGCCTGAAGTGCCGAGTGAAATGGCCTGGAAGACTGGCCTCTGCTAAATGAAACCCCACCTCCAAATGAGGCACCACTAAATCCACCGGAATGGCGAGGTCTCTTTTCTGACCCCTGACCTCCCATCCCAATAACCATTTCAACCCTCCTAGCCACATTAGTCACTTCCTGAAAATAAATCTCGGTCCCTGTCTCCTTGGCCATCTGCAACTTGATGGGCTAAGCAAGGACCTCAATAAATCGTCTGAATCTCTCTCCCTGTATGGGCAACAAAATAATGGCGTGTCTAGCCAAATACATAAAGCTATTCTCATATTGGGTCACGGTCATGCTACCCTGCTGAAGTCGCTCAAATTGGCGACGTTTCTCCTCTCTAGTAGTAACATGCAAGAACTTCTCCAGAAAGAGATGCGAAAACTGATCCCAAGTCAAAGCAGGTGACCCAGCTGGTCTAGTCAACAAGTAATCCCTCCACCATTCATGGCGGAATCAGTCATCTGAAAAACGACGAAGTCGACTCCATTGGTCTCCTAAATACCTATGTTCCGTAGAACCTCATGACATCTATTGAGATATTCCTAAGGATCCTCTGAAGTAACACCACTGAAATGAACAGGAAAAAGCTTGATAAACATGTCCAACCTCCACAAAGCATCGGTGGACATAGCTACCCCACCAACAAGTGGCGCGACATCAACTGGCTGAATTATCCCAATCAGGTTAGCTGCTGGGGTCTGAACCTGAGGAGTATTTTGATCAGGAGTGTGAGTAACAGGAGTCAGAATCCCTCCTCCAGCCAGAGTTGCGGTTGCTGCCATGGGAAATGTGCCAATCTGGGCTACACTCTCCATAATGCCCACTAACCGGACCAAAGCGTCCCGAAGAACAATGGTGGAAATAAACCCCTCTGGGACCTGATCTGGTCCCACTGGAAGAGTCTGAGTTGGAATCCCCTCATTAATCTCAATTTGGGGCTCCGCAGCTGGGGCTGCTGTCTGAGCAATGGGTTGGGTCCTACCCCTGCCTCGGCCTCTGTCCCTAGTAAGAGCTGTTGTTGCTGCTGCTGGAAGACCGGGTTATTGGTCAGCGGAAGAGGTATCACGTGTTCTCGCCATCTGCGATAGAATAGACGAGTCCAATCAGTATTTGAGATAACAAGAATCGCACGATAGAATAGAAATAAAAATGGAGTTTGTTCCTAACTTGATAGCCTATGAGAGATAAGTATAGACGTCTCTGTACCGATCTCTTAGACTCTATTAAGCTCATTCGTGAATTGTGAGACCTAAAAAACCTAGTTCTCTGATACCAACTTGTCACGACCCAAATTCCCAACCCACGGGATCGTGATGGCGCCTAACACCGCACTTGCTAGGCAAACCAATGTTAAAACTTATTTAATTATTTTTTTATTAAAGTTTACTTATTCATAACAGAACAATTTAAAAATAAACTGAATCTAATACTTTACGAAAAATAACTTCATGAATAATAATAATAACCGAATAAATAAGCCGAACCACGAACTAAATATATATCCATAAAACTACCCCAAGGTTTGGTGTCACAATTCATGAACCACTAAGAATACTACAAATAATTGGGCTGAAAGAAATATGTATCTGTTTTGAAAGAAGTAAAACAACAATCTAAAATTTAAGGGAAGACTCCAGCAATCTGCGGACGCCATCAGATCTACCTCGTGTCTCTGATCGGCTCTCACCTATACTACTATAAAGTAGCAAGATGAGGGTCGGAGCAGATTTTACCCGAAGGATCGAGATCGAATCCACAAGGAGTTATGATTGTGGGAGTTGAGTTTCTAGGTAATCTAGTACTGGTTCGTGCTCTTAATTGCACTTTTCATACTTTTTGATTTGACAATTATACTACGCTTTATACTAATGGTAATTTGCTAATTGACTAACGAATGTCTTTTTGGTTTTTTTCTTAATGGATAAAAGGCACTAGGGTTATGACTTTCTCCTAGGCGAATATTTAACGGGATCCAATACCTAAGGTAGAGATGTTAGCAAACGGGACATGGCATAACCAATGCACGAAATTAGCCACTCTATACCTGTCAGTAGTTTGAGTGGCTTTGCCCTAATTTCCTCTCTCGAGGTCAATTGGGTGTCAAAATTATGCAAGCAATATTGGTTCAAGTAGGGTTTTACTATCTATAGGTTTAACCCGTTAATTGGGACTATCAATCTCTTGATTTCGTCCCAATTCCTTGTTGGAATGATTTTCTAGACTCAAGTTCTCTTTCTCAAGAAGAACCCAAGTCAATTAAACACTAATTAGTGTTTGCAACCACCAATTTTAACATGAAAACCACAAATCAGCCCAAAATCCAAACACCCATAAACATCTAAGCCTTAATTTAAAGGACCCATTAAACACCCATATTAGGGTTGAGCCACAACCCTAGCTAATGGGCTTATCTACTCATGATAACTGAAGAAATTAGAGAAATAGATGAAGCAAAACCCATATAATTGAATTATAAACTAAAATTGAAAGATTCAATGTTGAAATCCTTCTAAAAGTACTCAAAAGCTGAATAAAAGTCGTTCACGAGCTCCTTACTATATCTCAGTACAAATCTTAACCTAAAAATAAGAAAAGAAACTATTTATACTTGTCCGAAACAAAAATACCCCTGCGGGGTCACCGCGGACCGCACAAAATGGACCGCGATCGTGGTGAGGCTTTTGGCTTGGAAATATTGACCTCTGAACTTGGCCACCGCGGTTCGCATAAACTGGACCGCGGCCGCGGTGGCTTCACCGCGGACCACGCAAAATGGACTGTGGTCCGCGATGGTCTTCTAGACTTCAAGGTCTGGGGTCTTTGAATCTCTTGACCGCAGACCGCATAAACTGGACCGCGGTCCGCGTTGATTTTTTGCCTTCAACACAGCTTCTCTAAGTCCTTCCACCGCGGACCGCATAAACTGGACCGCGGTCCGCGTTGGATTTTAGCCTTGACAAGCATTGTCTGTATCTCTTCACCGCTGACCGCATAGAATGGACCGCAGTCCGCGCTGGCTTTGGCCTTGGAAAACACTCTCTGAATCTCTTCAGTGTGGACCGCATAAAATGGACCACGCTCCTCACCGGTCAGTTGAACTCTGCCTGTGCTTGATCTTGGTACTTGTGCAGGTTTCACTCCTTTTTGAGCAGGTCTTTGACTGTTTGTCATCCTTTTTTACTAAACCCTGCAACAAGCACAACAAGGAAGCCTTTGGGACTATTTTGCATACAATTTTATCCAAAACTTAAGTACGAAAGAGTGTAAAATAAGGTAAAATCCCTAGTTATCAACTTCCCCAAACTTAAGCTTTTGCTTGTCCTCAAGCAAACAAAATAAGCCCCATCCTTCTATGAATAAGTCCAAGAAAATTCAGTTGTCCTAAGGTAACCTCTTCTTGCATCAATTGGGACTAAAAATTGCCCTCAATACAAATAAATCATTAACAACATTTGACCTTTTAAAAGCATGGATTTCAGTGCGACACAAGAGCATCAAGAGTTGACTCGACTCATCAACGAAACTCTTACTACTACTTTGGTCATTGTGGAACCCAAACTCATACTCCTCAACTCTCCCTAAGCAAACCTCACTTTTAAGATTGTAACACTCAGAACGAGGATAATGGGAGTTCACTCATATCTCTCAAGAAAAAGACTCAAGTCCGGCTCGAAGTAGCATAGGCTTGCCCCATATGTGAGTCACCACTAATGTAAGCTTCATTCAACTCAAGATCATATAGGACTTTTGTGGATACATGATGAAGGCTTTTGGTTTCACGGTAGGAAATATTTGGTCAAGGTGAGTTCTATCTTCCCTTAAGCACTTCATTTGTTTCACTTCTTGCGCACATTCTCTTGATTTCTTGAGTCATTAAGCTCTTTCTGAAGGGTTGGAGAGCACACTGTCACACCTTTTTGTTCAATTCGATCATTTTTCTCCTTTCTAAGCATTCCACACCTTTAATTTCTTTCTTTTTCACTGATTCCCTTTTTTATTTCTTTTGACTTGCTCATTCTTTTTGACTTTTTGCTTTTCTTTTCTTTCTTTTTCATTGCCTTTCCTTTTTTCTTCCTTTTGTACCTTCTTTTTTACTTTGTTTCACTTCTTGTGTCTCCCCCAAACTTACGTTTTTGCCTCGTGCTTAGGAAAGAAGGGGTACCAAGAGAGGATCAGAACGGGTGAAGGTGTGTATCATGGTTTGTGAAAGAAACAGGTCTAAGGCTCAAGAGGGTTGACTAGGAAAATTGTCATTGGTAGGCTATGGAAATGTTCAGGTTATCATTCGAATCAAGGAGAGTCTATAATCACATATCAAGTCAAACTACACTTAGGATTTCACATAGACAAACATTCAGGGCAAGTTCTGGACTAATGGTAGGGGACTTGGACTTGCAATTCAAGCTCTCACCACTCAAGCTATGGGATTGCTAAAGAAACAGAGGCAGGGGCCCACAACGACCTTAGCTATGATTTGAGCAAAACAATGGTCCCGAAAAACCATTTGATGATTATCGGCCAACAAAAGAGTCTCAAGATCACGACTTTCACCATTCTAAACACAACGATTTATTTTTTACCATAAGATCAAAGGCAAATGTGTTAGGCCCAAGTGAAGCTTTGCTTGAGGTACCATTGTCACACCTCCTTTTTCCTACCCCCGGAAGGGTATAAGGGAGTTTTTTCCAATTTAAGTGACAATCGAAACGGGATTATTTTTATTTAAAATTCAGAGTCGCCACTTGGGATAGTTTATGGTGTCCCAAGTCACCGGTTTAAAATCCCGAATCGAGGAATTTTGACTCTGTTTTACAGTCCGCGAACACAGAAATTCGGGTTAGGAATTCTGTTAACCCGAGAGAAGGTTTTAGGCATTCCCGGGTTCCGTGGTTTTAGCACGGTCGCTCAACTATTATTATTGGCCTATTTATCTGATTTTAAAACATTGTTTGAAACCTAAGGGCATTTTATTCCTTTTAAACCGCTTTTAATAATCCAATTGTTATACAATACTTGGTTACACATTGTGAATTATGTCACGGGAACCGTACCCACAATCCACAACGTATTTATTTTATTAAACTTAAATTGTGGCCAGGTCACATAAATGTACCCCCGAATTTTAATAGTTAAGTGTCACAACTACGTCACGGGATCCGTACCCATAGTTATGACAATTATTTAATTAAGTACCTAAAGCAAGCTACGAAAGTTCATAAAGTTGCGTAGTTCCTAGCTCAGTGATTGTTTGTGACCCAAATAATTTACATCAGCAAAAAAAACTGGGAAGTAGAATCCATCATTCAACAGAATACACAAAGTAAACATCTACACAAATAAGCAATATGGTCATTTAAAGGGAATGTGAGCTACGGTAAGATGAAATAGTACAATAAAGTGAATCAAAGCTATAAAAACACTATTTAAAGATGTCAAATTCCGTCCCATCCATTCTGCTAATTTCGAACACACATCGGTACCCACTTAAACAAACCAAACAAACAATGAAATGACACCATAAACTAACTTAGTACATCAAGGCAACTAACTGACATTCAAGCACAAAAGAGGTATTAACAGGCGTAATTGAAAGCAAGACGGGAAAATAAACCTTTTCATTTGGTTGGAACTCACTGGCAAACCTTTAAAACATTTTGCACCAAACAATAACGTTAAAAAATAAACGGCTCACATTTATATGGAAAACATAGTTCATTGTAAACGTTTTATGTAACAACTATAATATTAACACAAACATTTATTAAGTGTGCAACAGCCTCAAAATTTAAACCATCTCCCACTGAATTAGTAAGCCTTCGCACAAAATAACACGGGTGTCATGGCCAACTTCCCACAACAATACGCCTAATTTTTCAAACTGGAATAGGGTTCATCATTGATGCGTGAAACTCTGCTTTATGTAGCCAACACCAATAGTACCCTTCCTAAAATTCTGAAACAAGACACTATGATCCAGACTCGATTGAATACGAAACTAGCCTAGTTTGCCTTAGGGAATGATAAGTCAGTTGAACACGCAGACATTCGAAAATTCCAGCATTACAAATCATCTTCAACTCACTTAATACTCTCACTGACTTTACGTTGAAGCAGAAATTGATCATGCCAATTTTAACCATAAACCACGAGATGTGCAACTAGATAAACGACTCACAATTCGAGAAGACAACTGGAATTGCAACTAATTAAGCTTTCATCCAACATATGACCAGAAAAGACCGAGTTAGCGCATATCTTGACAGAGGATAGCAACAAATGCCTCGCCAGGAAATTCGACTAAACCTAACAGGATTTCATAGAATGTTACTTAAACATTAGAAGGGACCAATAAAGGCAATGACAAACAAAATTCATCGGCAAAACAACCTCAAGAATCACTTAATGCCCGCACTCAAGTAGACCGACAAGGAAAAACAAAAACTGAATGTGCGCCAGGTGCATTGCTTTCGAAGTCGGAGACCAAATCGAGAATGAAGCTAAATGCAATGCCAATATAAACGAACAAACAGAATGGTATGACCTGTAAGAAGACTAGTTGAGTTTAAAAAATAGTACTGTAACAAGTTTCAGCACAGCAGAATAACATATACTTTTCTTTTCAAACTCGATTTTGATCCGGTTTACAAGACGCTAATCAAAACTGCAAGTGAAATCACCACTGATTCACTGTCCAAGTAGCGAACAGACTTCAGAAAATTAGAAAGACCAGGCTAAGACAACAATGAAAAGAACTTCAAAGAAAATTCCAGCACTTATTTCGCACTGAAACCGACGAAATCAACAAAACACTCATGACGATCATAAGGAACGTATCATTAATTAGATATTCAAACATCCATACTACTAATGCGATTCACTCAAATACGTCAGAACCAATATGAAATCCTAATGGGAGAACTGCATCACATACTAATTCCAACCAAACGAACTTGCAAACAATTTTTCATACTAACAAAATCACGATTAATAATGGACTCCGATCAGTACCTTAACAAGTTAAGAGGAAATAACGAGATGAACCTGAAATTGAGCTTTCGATTAAACTTCGGCCGTGAATATACAATACTAGAATCCACACTGAAAAGCAATAGGGAACTTAGCCGTGAACCTCGATCCTCGAACGACGACCAACTCGAACCAAATCTCAGCACCTTACTTCCATATTTGAAGCCATTTCCTACAGAAATCCAAAGAAAATAAACGGAACTTCCATTTTTTGAGTTTTCTGGTTTTTTGAAATAAAACTAAAACAAGAAAGGCAACTGAGTTTTAAAAAAAAAATCTTTTATGTGAATCTCAAATAAAAAGAAAACCGAAGACCCGAGAAAGAAGATGATTCCTCCAACCCTAATTTCTTATCTCTATTAATTTCTCTCCCACCCTTTTCTCTACTGACTTTTTGTTTTCCCCTCTGCCTCCTTCCTTTACTGATTTTCTTTTATATCAAAACCTCTCTCCCAAAGGTCTGAAAATCTACCACTAAAATGAGTGAAAGACAAGTGGAGGGAGTAGATCGAGCGTCCCTCAATCCTACGCCTCCCATCATCTTAATCTCGTTCTTTCAAATGGATTTCAGACGCAATGAGTGCGTGAGGGAGAACGGGGCAGATTCGATTCACAAAATCTGTTATTTGTCAGGCCACGTGGAAGGAGATAAGAGGAGAGATCACGTGGTGGTTAGAACGGAATTTTCCGGTGAATGGATGGTGGTGGAACGGCGGCAGGCGGGGGAGGAATGGGGTTGGGGCGGCTGGCTGATTTAGAGATAGGGTTAGGATTTTCTTTTAATTAAAGAGAGGTCAGGCGGGTCGGGCAGACGGGTCAGGCGGGTCATGGGTGTGAAGTAATTGGGCCAATTAGATTTGGCCCAGTCCAATTTGAAACTCAAGACCAGACTCGTCCTTTTTCCTTCCAATTATGAACATTTAAATTGTAGCCCTTTCACCCAAAATTCCCAAATTAATCCTATCTGCAAAATTAGCCCATGTACTACTTTATCTAACATTTGGCCAATTAATTAGCTTAATAATGCAAACTAATAAAATAGGTTATTAATTTGGAAACAAAAAACTAGAAGTGTAAAACTAACATAGGCGATTTTTATAATTTTCATTTATAATTAAAACAACTAATTTACTAATTAATCCTAAAAATATGGAAACAAAAATCAAAGCAATGCAAGGTATTTTTGACTTTTTTCATGATTTTAATAAAAGTAAACATGCACAAAATGCAAACAATTAACCCAAAATCCTACAAAAATTGCAAATAATTGAGAAAAACTTATTTTCTTTAATTTGTAGGAGTATTTCATATAGCGCAAAAATCACGTGCTCACAACCATTCCTTACCAACTACTATTTACACAAAAGGCAAAAAGAAAACAGACTCAAACCTTTAAGAAGGTTGTCACACCATCCATCCTCGGGAAGAGCCACCCGGTTCAAACAGATTCCACCTTCGGAAAGAACCGTGGCATTAAGAAAACCAAAGGCTTATTGCACGCGAAAATTTCAAAACAAGAAGCTACAAAAATAAAATAAGAAGCTATAAAAAGGAAAAATATGGAAAATAAAGTGCGTAAAGTAGAATGAATATATACAAGAGGGGAGTTAATCGAATATACATAAGGGGGAATGAATATATACATTAGAAAGTAACTTTATATACATACCAAAAAGTGCAAAAAAACGAAAAGTACTAGCATAGTAAAGTTATGTACATACCAAAATAAAAAAGAAAGCATAATGAAAATAGTATCTAATTTATACAGTCATCAAAATCCAACCAAAATAGGGCTACCCCCTGAGCTAGCATTGTCCTCAATGTTAACTAACAAAATAAGCTCAAAATAAAGGAGAAAGAGTCGAGAGAAACTCCCTATAAACCCTCCGTCTGCATGGGATCCTGAGTATGGGTCCCGGGTCTGTGGACTGCATGGGAACCTATGACTAGTCCTCAGAACCCTGTGTCTTGATCGGAACCTGGATCTCCTTTGTAACCTGGGCTTGTACTGGTAGCTGTGGCTGACTCGAGGTGCCTCCATGCGGGTCCGCCAACTCTATCACAATGCCCTCAGTACGGGGAAGCACTCTCTTCCTCTTTGATGGCCTCTCTATCTCCGGCTCTAACTCACGCTAGGCAGCAGGGTCAAGCAGCAAGTCCAATGGCAAGTGATCCTCTTTCAGCTTATATACCTCCTTCCTTAGCTTCTTCACTGACTCCTTGGAGGCACGAGTTTTCCTCAACTTCTTGGTCTCCTTTGCAAGATCCGTCAGTGCCTTCCCATGAGAACCAACAACGTCCAAAATCAACTTCTGGTTATCAAGGATTTTCTTCTGGTTGGCCAGAAGTTCCTTGAGAGTGTTCTCCATGGATTGTGGGACCTGTGGCGTAGGAGGTGCATCTTGGGCTACCACCGTCATGGAAAAGACAGACAGCTTAGAAGTAGCTGCCTGCATCCAGTTGTTGATACTGGATAAGGTCTGACTCAGACAGTGGGCAGTCAGAGGGTATGCCCGTGATGAAGGAATGCCTGGGGCTGCTGAAGTGGAAGGGCTAACAATGTCTGGGGTGGCTGAGGCAGGGTGAGAAGATGCCACTACAACCACTGGCCAGTGGAAGCGGTGGCTTTTCCTTTGAAATTTTTGCTTTTGGGGTTGTCATCACCCTGGATGCTGTACTAGAAGAACGGAGCCTTTGGTTTCAACTTCACATCAAACTTCCTCTTTTCTACCTTTTGATATTCAAAGTACATGGTCAGGAAGTTAGGGAAGGGATAGGCTCTATCACCTTCATTCACCACCCGGTTGATAACCCTTGACATCACATTCCCGACATTGATCGGGATCCCTGCCATGATACAAGCAATCAGAACAGCCCGCTTGAAAGGAAGAATTTTCATGGAAGGAGGGGTCTAGTCTGCTACACACTAACGTCTCCCAACCTTTGGCCTCAAAATTTAGTGTTCTCCGCATAATCACTTTCCCTGCTTGTAACCAGTCTGGGGTTTCACCTGGGAATGCCAAGTGTTCCGCTATCCATGAACGGGCATCGTCCCTCGAGTTCAACTTGTCAAAGTACTTCGAATCATCCTCATCGTCGAAGTCAAGGTACCCGTTTATTGCATTCCCGTCAAAAGGTACAGTCAGATTCCGCACCTTAGTTGCCTTGGAGTCCGTTTTCAGATAAGCCAAATTTGTGTAGAACTCCTTGACTAGGTGCTCATTTGCATCTGGCAGCTGGCAAGTGAAATAGTCCCAGCCTTTTCTCTCCCTGAACCGTCTCCGCACATTGGGGTTATCTGGCAAAAGGTCCCTTGTGATGAATTTACGCTCAAGGATCAATTTCCTCTAAGGCCACCATTCCCATAATTTATGAAAGGATGGTTCACTAACAAACCAATCTTGTCATGCTTCAGGTTTTCTTGTTCTTTAAACCCCCCCTACTCGGGGTTCACCCCTTGTTTGGGTATCATCCCCTGCCTCTTCTTCTTCGGAGTGTTCACCTGATAGAGATGATGTAGGTGAGGTGGAGTATTCATGATCGCTGCCCGCATCTGAGCCTTCAGACGACTCAGAGTGTACTACTGCTTGGGCAGGAGGGGAGTCAGAGGGTTCATTTGTCAATCTGAACCTTTCCGGGAAGTCGGGGACAAACTCTGGTACCGACTCTGACTCAAATCCCTCTCTGGAGGGTGCATACTCATGCCCGATTGGGAAGCAGCTCTATCCATGGTCCGGATTGTCTTTCTAGTTTCTTTCATTGCTTGCCGAACTTGGGGAGTTAGTCTGATCATTCCCTTGCCTCTCCCTCGAGAGGATTCACCCTTTCCGCTTGGTTTACGGCCACCCCCTCTTGATTGGACCATAGTCTTCAAGTTCAATTCATTTAAAGAATGTTAGTATCCAAACATTGTATTTATTCAAGAAGAAAAACAGTAGCAGATCATGGTATTTGTGTTGCAGAAGTAGCAGACCGCGGATCGCACAAAAGGAACCGCGGTCCGCGCTGAGGTGGGGTTCAGACTACCCACCTCTCTGAATTTGTCACCGCGGACCGCATAAAAATGACTACGGTCCGCACTAAGGCACCGTGGATCGCACAAAAAGGACTATGGTCCGCGTTGAGGTGGGGTTCAGACTACCCACCTCTTTGAAGTTAAGCACCGCAGACCGCACATAAACGACCGCGGTCCGCACCAAGTCACCGCGGACCCCACAGAAAGGCACCGAGGTCCGCGGTCATCAATTGGGACTTGTGTCATTTAAAGCACCGCGGTCCGCATAAAAGCACCGCGAACCGCACTAATTCCCAACTTAGGGTTTCAATTTTTCACTGTTAATTCAAGTTCAAATGCACATGTTGTTGAAACCCTAGGTGTTTAATCAGTGTAATTAACTACCATGGGTCTAAATTAAGCATTATGAACAAATCCCATGTTTAGTGGATTAACGAATAAAAAGGGAGAAAAGGAAGAAGAAAATCTACTAAGTAAACAAGAAAATAATAAAATTAAGAAGTTATGAAATCAAAATCACACTTACTAGATGTGGGATGAAGATGAGATGAATGAAATGAACACTTGAAATTAGCAAGAGTGATGCACAGTTAAAATTTTACTGTAGAGAGTCAAAGAGCGTAAAGTGTAAAATGAAGCCCTAAGACCCTATTTATAGAACTGGTCCTGGGACCCACTGTACTCACCCCACCGCGGACCGCATAAAATGACCGCGGTCCGCGGTCCTTTAAAGTTATGGGCAACTGGGCAATTGGCCACTGCGGTCCGCGTAAAATCAACTGCGGACGCAGTGGTCCACCGCGGTCCACGTAAAATGGTACCGCGGCCGTAGTGGCAACTTCAGAGAATGAATTCTTTATGAGATAGCTCTGCAGACCGCACAAAATTGACCGCGATCCGCATTGCAACTTCAAAGAGCTAGTTTTCTACCACTTAGCCTTGTGCCCTACATCAAAATAATCCTACAACATCCCAAAACTAGTTAGTCCAAAAATAAATCCTATACTACCAAGAAAATCAAAGAAAAACAAAAAATAAAGACACATGGGTTGCCTCCCAAGAAGCGCCTGATTTAACGTCGCAGCGCGACGCATGTTACCATATTCAATTGAGCTTCAGCAAAGCCACCACGTGGCTATCTTCAAATTTCCCAAGGTAGTTCTTGCACCGGTGCCCATTCACTCGATAAATCTCCCCATTTTTGTTCTTGAGATCGAGAGCACCAAAGGGAGTAACTAATACCACTTCAAACGGGCCACTCCATTTTGACTTGAGTTTGCCCAGAAAGAGACGGAGTCTAGAATTGAAAAGGAGCACCAAGTCGCCCACCTTGAATTCCCGTTCTTTGGCATACTTATCATGAAGGTACTTCATTTTGTATTTGTACAAGGAGGAGCTAGTGTAAGCATGAAATCTGAACTCATCTAGCTCATTCAAGTGATCAACTCTGAGATTAGTAGTTGTGTCCCAATCCAAGTTCAACTTCTTCAAAGCCCAAAGTGCCTTGTGATCCAATTCCACCGGAAGATGACAAGCCTTTCCATACACCAACCGGTAAGGTGACATACCGATTGGGGTCTTGAAAGCGGTCCGGTAGGACCAAAGAGCATCATCAAGCTTCCGAGACCAATAAGTCCGGTTAGCATTCACAGTATTGGCCAATATATTCTTGATCTCACGATTGGATACTTCCACCTGTCCACTTGCTTGAGGATGATACGGAGTAGACACTTTGTGATTGACTCCATACTTCGATAGCAAAGAATCAAAGGCCCTATTGCAAATGTGAGATCCCTTGTCACTGATGATGGCACGGGGTGTCCCAAATCTTGTGAAAATATGCTTCTTCAGAAAACCAACCACACTCCAGGCCTCATTATTGGGCAAAGCCACGGCTTCAACCCATTTTGAAACGTAGTCCACCTCCACGAGTATGTAAGTGTTTCCATAAGAGCTCACAAATGGCCCCATAAAGTCAATACCCCATACATCGAAAATATCCACCTCTAGGATAGTATTAAGAGGCATCTCATCTCTCTTGGATATGCCACCCATTCGTTGGCATTCATCACATCGCTTCACCAACTCACTAGCATCTTTGTATAAGGTAGGCCAAAATAAACCACAGCTTAGCACTTTGGAGGCGGTCTGTGCCCCTCCATGATGACCACCATAAGGTGAGGAGTGGCAAGACTCAAGAATCGATCCTTGTTCCTCTTCGGGCACACATTGCCGGATGACACCGTCATTGAAAATATTGAATACGTATGGTTCATCCCAATAAAAATCCATTATATCCCTCCTAAGCTTCTTCCTTTGGTTGGAAGAGAGCTCACAAGGAACAACACCGGTGACAATATAATTGGCAATGTCCCCGAACCATGGCCTTTCTTGTATTGACACAGAAAGAAGTTGTTCATCAGGGAAACTATCATCAATTTCAAACCCATCACTAGGTCGACCTTGATCCTCCAAGGGGGAGAGATTGTCGGCCACTTGGTTTTCACTCCCTTTTCTATCAATAATCTCCAAGTCAAACTCTTGAAGCAACAACACCCACCGCATGAGTCTCGCTTTGGAATCCTTTTTGGTCACGAGATACCAGAGTGCCACATGGTCAGTGTGAACTATGACCTTGGCACCCATAATATAAGGACGAAAATTCTCCATCGCAAAGACTATTGCCAATAGCTCCTTCTCGGTGACAGTGTAGTTCATTTGGGCCGAGTTCATTGTTTCGCTAGCATAATAGATGGGGTGAAATATTTTGTTCACCCTTTGGCCCAAAACCGCCCCCACAGCCACATCACTAGAGTCACACATCAGCTCAAAAGGAGATCTCCAATCGGGTACAGTGATAATTGGTGTGGAAGTGAGATTTTGCTTCAATAGCTCAAATGCCTTCATGCAATTGTCATCAAAGTTGAACTTGGCATCTTTATCTAGAAGTTTCCACAGAGGATTGACCACCTTAGAGAAGTCCTTAATGAAGCGCCGATAGAACTCGGCATGCCCAAGGAAGCTCCGGACCTCCTTAACCGAAGTTGGAGGTGGCAATTTAGAAATCACTTCAATCTTCGCCTTGTCCACTTCAATTCCATTCCTCGAGATTCTTTGGCCCAACACGATCCCTTCTTCTACCATGAAGTGGCACTTTTCCCAGTTCAGCACTAGGTTGGTCTCTTCATAGCGAGCGAGGACTTTGTCAAGATTGCACAAACACTCATCAAAAGAATCCCCAACTACACTGAAGTCATCCATAAACACCTCGAGGAAGTTTTCGGCCATATCAGTAAAGATCGCCATTATGCACTGCTGAAAAGTGGCGGGTGCATTGCAAAGACCAAAGGGCATTCGAGAGAAAGCAAATGTACCATAAGGACATGTGAAAATGGTCTTCTCTTGATCCTCCATGGCAATCAATATTTGATTATAGCCTGAATACCCGTCCAGAAAGCAGTAGAAAGCCCGACCTACAAGCCTATCTAACATTTGATCCAAGAAGGTTAAGGGGAAATGGTCCTTGCGAGTTACTTTGTTTAACTTGCGGTAATCCATACACACCCGCCATCATGTGACCGTTCTTGTTGGAATGAGTTCATTTTTGTCATTTTGGACCACTGTCATGCCACCCTTTTTGGGAACACACTAGACCGGAGAAGTCCAAGCACTGTCCGATATTGGGTAGACAACCCCTGCATCAAGCCATTTTATTATTTCCTTCTTCACCACTTCTTGCATTGCCTCATTGAGCCTCCGTTGGTGTTCTACGAAAGGCTTTGCTCCGTCCTCAAAAATGATTTTGTGCATGCAAAATGCGGGGCTTATTCCCCGAATGTCAGCAAGAGTCCATCCTATGGCTTTCTTCCTCCTCCTTAGAACTTTTAAAGTGGAGTATACCTGCAATTGGGTTAGGCAAGAGGAAAGAATAACAGGCAAAGTACGAGATGGACCAAGATATTCATACCTGAGGTGTGGTGGAAGTGGCTTCAACTTCAATGTAGGTGGCTCTTCGATTGAAGGCTTTGTCAGAGGAGTTTTCTGATTTTCCAAGTCCAATGATAGCTTTCGGGGACCATAGGAATAAGAACCCATGCCTTGAAGGGCATTGGTACTTCAAGTAATCCATCCACCACGATGTCATCATGGTTCAATAAAGCTGCCTCCACTAGATCCTCAACATTAATCATAGAGCTTGCATCATGAATAATGACCTCGGTGACAAGGTCCATGAAAGAGCATACTTCTGTGTTGTTGGGTTGCTTCATTGATTTACACACATGGAATACAACCTTTTCATTGCCCACTCGGAAAGTGAGCTCACCGGCCTCCACGTCGACTAAGGCCTTCCCCGTTTCAAGGAAGGGCCTTCCCAAGATGATGGGGACCTCATAATCCACTTCGCAATCCAATATGACAAAATCCGCGGGCAAAATAAACTTGTCGACCCGTACCAATACATCATCAATGATTCCTAGGGGGCTCTTCATAGTTCTATATGCCATTTGAAGATGCATGGAGGTCACCCTAGGTTTCCCAATCCCCAATGTTTTAAATACCGAGTATGGCATCAAATTTATACTAGCTCCAAGGTCACACAAAGCTTTGGCAGAATCCGCACTCCCGATTGTGCAAGGAATGGTAAAATCTCCTGGGTCTTCAAGTTTTGGTGCCATTGAATGCACTATGGCACTCACTTGGTGAGTCATCTTAATAGTTTCTCATTCCATAAACCGCTTCTTTGTGACTAAGTCCTTCATGAACTTGGCATACTTGGGCATTTGCTCCAAAGCTTCAACCAAGGGGACATTTATGGAAAGACTTTTCATCATATCGATGAATTTCTTGAATTGATTCTCTTGCTTTTGCTTCTGCAACATTTGAGGATATGGATGAGGGGGCCTAGGCAATGGTTCCTTGGCTTGTGGGACCACCGGTTCCGGCATATCAATCACGTGTTCCCTAGACGGGTTCATGTCCCTTTGCAAATCCTCCCCATTATCATGGATATCAATTATCACCTCACTAGTAGTTAGCTCTTCCACCACTTGCTCAACTTCAATTGGTAACTGATCAATTGGCAATTCATCATCATCAACAACAATTCTCATTTGTCTAGAAGAACTCGCTTCACCGCCTTTTCTACTTCTTGTGGTCACCGCCATGGCGTGACCAGTATTATTATTGTTCCCACCCTTAGGGTTTACCACCGTATTACTCGGTAGTGCTCCCTTTGGGCGTGTGTTCAAGGAATGATAAATTTATCCCATTTGTACTTCAATATTCCTAATGGAGGTGTTGTGGGAAGCCAACTGAGCATCGGAGTCTACATTGTGATCCATCATTTGCTTGAACATTTGTTCAATTCTTCCCATGTCATTACCTGATGAGCTTTGGCCTTGAGCTTGGTATGGGGGTGGACTGCTTGGTTGTTGGTACATCGGGGGCCTTTGAGAGCCTGACCTCCGGTTACCATTACCACCCCAATTATTGTTGTTATGGCCTCCGCTCCAATTATTATCATTGTTGTTCCCCCATTGTTGGTTATTGTTGTTCCCCCAGTTTCGTGAATTGTTGTTATTATTCCAATTTCTCTGTCTTTGATTGCCCAACATTGATTGTTACCTTGGGTTCTCCAGTTTTGATTGTTGCTTTGATTGTTCCCTTGACTTTGGTAATTATTGGAATACATAACATCCTCTTCTTGATCAGCATATGGCTCTTCTTGACTATACCCACTTTGTCCTTGGTCACTTTGTTCATTGTTGCTCTGCTTTGGATTTCCCCGAGGTCTTCTTTGGTTCACTCCCTCCATGGCATTTACTTGCTTTGGCCTTTGTAATTGTTGAAGTTGTGCCTTGGCAAGTTGGTTCATAGTGGTAGTGATCTCGGCAATTGCTTTCCCATGTTCTTGAAGTTCTTTGTGAAGACTATTGACACCGGACTCACCCTGAGGTACATTTGCTCTACTTTGCCATGCTGACGATGTGTCAGCCATCTCATCTAAGACCTCACATGCCTCGGGGTAAGTCAATTTCATGAAATTTCCACCAGCCAACTGATTGACCACACATTGATTGACAGTGTTTATTCCTCGGTAGAAGGTTTGCTGAATCATGGCTTCAGTCATGTCATTGTTTGGACATTCCTTAACCATGGTCCGGTAGCGCTACCAAATATCATGCAAAGGCTCGTAGGGTTCTTGCTTAAAAGCCAATATTTCATCTCTGAGCGCCGCCATGTGACTAGGCGAGAATTCTTTTGCAATAAACTTGTTTGCGAGCTCATCCCATGTGGAAATGGAGTGGTTGGGAAGCCGCTCTAGCCAATCAAGAGCCTTCCCTCAAAGAGAGAAGGGGAATAACCGTAGTCTCAAGGCATCTTCTGAGACGTTTGTTTGCTTACTACCCCAGCAAGTATCCACGAAGCCCTTCAAATGTTTGTAAGCATTTTGGTGGGCGGCTCCGGTGAAATAGCGTCGTTGCTCCAAGAGTGTCAGCATCACATTTGTTATTTGAAATTTCCCGCCCGGATTCCCGGCGGGACAATAGCACTAACATACCCCTAGTTTGGAAGGACCCGAGGGGCTGCTCTGGGGGGTGGAGGCGGGGGAGGGTCTGGAATGTCCACATTAGCATTGGCCTGTCAGCCACGTCTGGGAGGAGGTACTTGGTTTATCTCATCTTCTGGCTTGTCATATACCTCCTCTATGATGTTTCCCAAAGGATCCGCCATTAGAACCTGAAGTGAGACAACACACACGTGAACAGAAAAAGGAAAGAAAAACACTTAACACCACTGTTCACGTAGATAATCAACACCGTATAACTCCCCGGCAACGGCTCCAAAAAAGTGATCGGCTCTCACCTATACTACTATAAAGTAGCAAGATGAGGGTCAGAGCAGCTTTTACCCGAAGGATCGGGATCGAATCCACAAGGAGTTATGATTGTGGGAGTTGAGTTTCTAAGTAATCTAGTAGTGGTTCGTGCTCTTAATTGCATTTTTCATACTTTTTGATTTGATAATTATACTACGATTTATACTAATGGTAATTTGCTAATTGACTGACGAATGTCTTTTTGGTTGTTTTCTTAAGGGTAAAAGGCACTAGGGTTATGACTTTCTCCTAGGCAAATATTTAACGGGGTCCAATACCTAAGGCGGAGATGTTAGCAAAGGGGAGATGGCATAATCAATGCACGAAATTAGCCACTCTATACCTCTCAATAGTTTGAGTGGATTTGCCCTAATTGCCTCTCTCAAGGTCAATTGGGTGTCAAAATTATACAAGAAATATTGGTTCAAGTAGGGTTTTACTATTTCTAGGTTTAACCCATTAATTGGGACTATCAATCTCTTGATTTCGTCCCAATTCCTTGTTGGGCTGGTTTTCTAGACTCAAGTTCTCTTTCTCAAGAAGAACCCAAGTCAATTGAACAATAATAAGTGTTTGCAACCACCAATTTTAACATGAAAACCACAAATCAGCCCAAAAACCAAACACCCATAAACATATAAGCCTTAATTTAAAGGACCCATTAAACACCCACACTAGGGTTGAGCCACAACCCTAGCTAATGGGTTTAACTACTCATGATAACCGAAGAAATCAGAGAAATAGATGAAGCAAAACCCATATAATTGAATTATAAACTAAAATTGAAAGATTCAATGTTGAAATCCTTCTAAAAGTACTCAAAAAGCTGAATAAAAGTCGTTCACGAGCTCCTTACTATATCTCAGTACAAAGCTTAACCTAAAAATAAGAAAAGAAACTATTTATACTTGGCCGAATTTTTTGGACAAAAATACCCCTGCGGGGTCACTGCGGACCGCACAAAATGGACCGCGGCCGCGGTGAGGCTTTTGGCTTAGAAACATTGACCTCTAAACTTGGTCACCGCGGTCCGCATAAACTGGACCGCGGCCGCGGTGGATTCACCACGGACCGCACAAAATGGACAGCGGTCAGCGGTGGTCTTCTAGCCTTCAAGGCCTGGGGTCTCTGGATCTCTTGACCGCGGTCCGCATTGATTTTTTGCCTTCAACACAGCTTCTCTGAATCCTTCCACCGCGGACCGCATAAACTGGACTGCGGTCGCGTTGGATTTTTGCCTTGACAAGCATTCTCTGTATCTCTTAACCATGGACCGCGGTCCGCGTTGGCTTTGGTCTTGGAAAGCACTTTCTGAATCTCTTCAGTGCGGACCGCATAAAATGGACCGCGGTCCGCATTGGTTAGTTGAACTCTGCTTGTGCTTGGTCTTGGTACTTGTGCAGGTTTCACTCCTTTTTGAGCAGGTCTTTGACTGTTTGTCCTCTTTTTTGACTAAACCATGCAACAAGCATAACAAGTAAGCCTTTGGGACTATTTTGCATACAATGTTATCCAAACTTAAGTACGAAAGAGTGTAAAATAAGGTAAAATCCCTAGTTATCAGTCTCCGTGTAGATGATGTCAGCTATTACTATCTCCTAACTCTGGTCGGTAGCTGGATCTGCACAAAAAGTGCAGAGTGTAGTATCAATACAACCGACCCCATGTACTGAGTAAGTGCCAAGCCTAACCACGACGAAGTAGTGACGAGGCTATGGCGGGGCATTTACAATATAATCTATGAACAATATATAATAATGCAAGAAGGAAATTCTAAACTAAACAAAACAATAATCTGTAGCAATGAATATGATAACTCAGCCACCTTTTTCAGGTCTCAGCTATAACCAATTCTCACATAAGTTTCCAAATTTCCAATTTCACTTTAAAATAATCGTAAGAGAATAATATGAAAAATAGTAAAGTAAAACAGTAAGTTTCCAAATCTTTGTGTTTTGAAAAAAATCAGTAAAACACAAGTGTCCTCCCTTATTGCTCCTTGTTGCGGCGCACAACCCGCTCCCACATGTCCACCCTTATTGCTCCTCCCTATATATATCACTCTTATTTCTCTTGTTGCGATGTGCAACCCGATCTCACCTGTCCACTCTTATCACTCCTTTTTGCGGAGTGCAACCCGCTCCCACCATACATATCATATCACTTTATTTATGAATTTTTCTACAATTCAATCCTTTCACAATATTTTTTGTCTCAACAATTGTAAACAGAAAGTTGTACCACTCATAAACTTCATCAATTATTATTTCACAATGAAACCAACCGGAATATATATAATAAAACACTGTCAACCCGCTCATCCTTTTTATGTGTCACAATGAACCCAAGGGAACAACCAACACTTCCAAAATACTTGAAACAATATTTAACAACAAGTTGACGAAACCAAGTAGTCATGGAGACATCAATGATCACAAAACAATTCAGCTATGAATCAAATAAATTGGAAACAGGGAAGGGATCATGTTCAACAAATAAATTGGTGGTGCATAGATACTCGTCACCTCACCTATACACCACACACATGCAAATTCACATAGCATTTAAGTTGGGGATTCCTATTCCCTCAAGTCAAGGTTAAACCAAACACTTACCTCGATGTCACAAGCAAATCACTGCTCTAACACAGCTCTTCTTTTAAAATTTGCCTCTAACCCGCTCGAATCTAATCACAATTGGGTCAATCTCATCAATTATTGCGTAAAGGAATCAACTTTACTGAAAAAACTATGGTTTTCCTATGTTCTCTTATCAAGATACAAAAATCGACCACGGGCCCAGTTGATCTAAACTTGAGGTTCAGATCAAAACCCGTTTACCAATTCTCTCCCGAGCCCGGATATACAATTAGTTTTGGAATCCGACCTCAATTTGGGGTCTAAATCCCCAAGTTTTGAAATTCCTAAGTTCTACCCAAAATCTCAATTTTCACCATGAAAACTCTAGATTCTAGGTTGAACTCTTTTTAAAGTTGTTAAGGAATGAAAGGAATTAGTTATAGATCACTTACCAATGATTTGGAGAAGTTTGGGTCTTTGGAGAATCGCCTATGGAGGTTTAGGGTTTGAGAGAATTGAAAAAGAGGTGAAAACCCCGTCTAAATTTGATTTAATTGGTTGGGGATCTCGCATTTGCGAACCCTTCGAATTTTGGCAGTCATCACAAATGCGATGAAATTGTCGCATTTGCGACATATTGATGTCTCGCAATTGCGGACAGAAATCTCGTATTTGCGAGATCTGAGGCTGGCCCAAGACTTCGCAAATGCGAAGCCTGATCTCGCAAATGCGAGATCAGAGGCCTGCCACACCAGATGTCAGCTGTGTAGAAACATTTTTAAGTCTAAACACTCCGTAGCCTACCCGAAACTCACCCGAGCCCTCAGGGCTCCAAGCCAAACATGCACGCAAGTCTAAAAATATCATACGGACATGCTCGTGCGATCAAATCATCAAAATAACATTAAAAACTACAAATTTAACCTCAAAACTCAAGATTTCTTCAAGAACACTCAAATTTCTAACTTTTCAACCGGGCGTCTGAATCACGTCAAACCAACTCCGATTCTCATCAAATTTCACAGATATGACTTAAATATCATAACAAGCTTGTTTTGGGCTCCGGAACTAAAATACGGGCCCGATACCAATAATTTCACATATTATTTCATTTCTTTATTTCTTGTAATAACCAGCAAAATAATTTCTAAGGCTAGGAACCTCGGAATTCAATTCCGGGCATACGCCCAAGTCCCATATTTTACTGCGGACCTCCCGGGATCGTCGGAACACAGATCCGGGTTCGTTTACTCAAAAGGTTGACCAAAGTCAACTAAAACCAAATTTTAACTCTAGAAATTACTATTTTTCATATTTTCACATAAAAGCTTTCCGATTTCACGCCCCCACTGCGCACGCAAATTGAGATAATTAAATTAGTCTTTTTATGGCTAATAAGCCTAGAATGGAGTCGTAATTCGTAAAATGACCCTTTGGGTCATCACAATTTACCCCTTTACTTTTCTGATATACTATTCGGCGACATTACCCCTACTATTATATTATTGGGCCAAATTTGGTAAGAATAGCACGGGATAGCCAGTTTTCAGACTGGTCATTTAAAAATAGCCAGCGTTTGCCTAGTCATTAAAAAATAGCCACTATTTTGCTGCAACAGAGACTGGCCTAGTATAATATACTAGAGTTCGGTGCACCTGTGTATGAACTTCCAGCATATTATGCTGGAAATCCAACACGCGGAAAGTTCTAGCATAATATACTGGATATTCGAGCACCTGTGTATGAACTTTCAGTATACTGTACCGGTATACTTTGCTGGAACTCCGGTATATTATGTTGGAGTCCAGTATACTTATGTTGGAACTCCATTATATTATGCTGGAGTTCTAGTATACTTATGCTGGAACTCCAGTATATTATACTGGAGTATTTTTCGGATTTCGAACAGTATTTTCGTTCAGATTTATCTTTACACAAAGAGTGGCTAAATTTCGATTACTTTTGAAGGTGTTGCTATTTTTGAATGACCACCTGTAAATCTGGCAAATTTTGAATTTCTCACCCAAATTTTTGTCTATCGTTATTAAATTTTAAAAAATTACCCTCAACCCTATAAGCGACTCACAAAATCTTATAAATTCTCCATAGAGCAAGCATTCTCTTGATGTTGCAGTTATCAATATGCGAAACAACATACGCTTAGGCATTCTAAAACAGTCTTGCGCGATTTATTGCCTTATCATATTGATATTGTTAGTTTTGTGAGCCAGAGTGCATGTTAGCCGAAATTTGTGAAGGTTGGAACGAGTAAATTATAATTATGTTGTATTTGCTTTCGAAAAAATAAAATGTACAGATTTATTTCGCTTGAAATAGCTCAATTTTATAAACAAATTATGTGGTGAGCCATCACATGAAAACATATGCGATTTTATTATCTTTGATAACAAAAAACATATTTGTTAAGGTTGCACCAAGAATTTATGTAAGGAAAACATAAGTAACGACAGTACAGTAAATAATTAAGTAAATAAGAAAGCTCAAATGTACTTCAACATAACATTTACAAACGAAAATGTTCATGATTATGTGCAATAGCTCTACTTAGGGTGTGTTTGGTATAAAGGAAAATGTTTTCCAAGAAAATTTTTCTTGGAAAACAAGTAGTAATCTTATTCATTTTCTGTGTTTGGTACGCAAATCAAAGAAAATATTTTCTCAAGAGTATTTATAAATAATTTTGATACAATAAACATGAAGCCATAAAGTTTCGAACCAATAACCTTCCGAATCCACAAGTATTTGAACTTATTCATATATTTCGATTTACATCATTCTCTTGTTTTATTTGTGTACTTGGTTTTGGGATTTGTTCGAATCAATAAAATAGAAGGAAAAACAAAATAGGCTTGTGTAAATGCAAATAAATTTTTTTGTGGGTATTGTATGGGTCAAAATCTATCTTCAAAATATTTAAACTAAGATAGTACTAGGGGAAGAGTTCCCAAGTCGTTGTTCGTCGAAATGGCCCAAGAAGCGGTAAAGTCTGCGGTCGAAGAGCCAACAAGGGACGGAGTCGAGGAGTCAACAAGGGTCGAGGCCGAGGTCGAGTACCTTTGACGGGGTAATAACGGCTAGTTTCAAGATAGGATATTACAGAGAATATTCTAGTGTATATTTTCTGCACTTGTACTATTAGGGTTTTTTAGGAGCATGTTCCCTATAAATAGAAAAAGATACTATGATAGGGGACATGTGATATTCATTTGTAACGAACACCCTTTGACTTGAGAAACATAATCAGATCTCACTTGCTAAAATACAAACATCACCTTTTCACTGAGATTCTTGTCTATACTTTTCCACTAGATCCGAGAATAACTCAAATATTCAAGAGATTGTCTATCATTCATCATTGTCATAAAGAACATCCCCTTATTCCATCCCTTCTAGGGTGACTCATTCATTCTATTTACTTAAATGTCATATATTGTTATTCATTGTTATTGAATGCTACATTATTGCTTCTGATTTCTAGAATATTTATTGTATGCCACTGTCGTTGTCCGACCAGATCTAAGTACTATTTGTTGCTTCTTTGAGACTCCATCTAGGGATATTATTGTTAGCTAAGATTAATCCTTATTTATATAAATTTAGTTATTTGAACCATGATTTATATTTTTTGGTCAAATAATTTGGCGCCGTTTATAGGGATTTTTTAGCTAGTTTTTTATTAACCTCTAGATCTATAATTAACGCAAGTCACTAACGTTAAACAATCACGAGATTTCCTTTCTGTGTGTATATGAAACCCAACATGGCAGGTAACCTAGGAGAAATGACAAGAACAATCAATGACTTCACAACCAACCTCACGAATGTCATCAACAAAAGTTGTGAAACAGCTGGCGAGGACACGACGTCTAACGCGTCCCCTAGACGAGAGAGGTCACCACCCCCGCACTGCAGCATAACAAACCCAGCTGAAAAGGGGCCTCTGCATCTATAGAGGAAGGGATTCCCCCAGCTTTGAAAAAACTCCTCGTGGCATGGTTGAACGATACACTAGCAAGTGTCCTCAACAAACTCGCTCTAGACACAACCGAAGAAATCGCAAGGGCTTGCACGATACAACAAGCGGATGAGCAGTAAAACCGACCCCTTCATCCAACGACAAGTATAACTCACAATGTTACTAACAATGCGAGTGATAACACCATCGCCGCCATTCTAAAGAGGATGTGAAGAAATGGAGAATGAAAACAAGACACTTCGAGACCAGACGAAAGAACACCAAGAACGAATTGACAAAAGGCGCTCCTAAACTGCTGCCAAAAAGGGACGCCGATAGATTCGTAGAACAGCCGTACAATGATGATGCAGCCCCGCATGCCATACCATAGACCTTCAAAATTCCACCCTACCTCAAGATGTACGACGCAATGGCCGATCCTGAAGACCGTATGACTCACTATGTCACCGCCGTGAAAGGCAACGACCTCGCCAAGGAACAAGTGTCCTCTATTTTGCTGAAGAAGTTTGGAAAAACCCTCGGGGGAGAGATTAACATGATATTCGCAGCTAGCAGCCCGCTCCATAGAAACTTTCGAAGAAATGGTCGATAAGTTCGTAACCTCCATTGCTGGAGCCAAGAAGGCCGAGGAGAGAGTAAATGACATATTCGTTATTAAGCAGTCCTTGGGAGAGGGGATAAGGGACTTCCTCTCCCAGTTCAACAGAGTAAGGATGACTCTGCCAAACGTATCCGAAGGGATGGCGGTCGCAACTTTTCAAAACGGGCTGAGTAAAGAGGGTTCAAGAGCTAGAAAACTGTTGAGTTAATTGATGAAGTATCCCTCCAACCACTTGGGATGAAATCCACAATGCTTATTGTGCCGAGGTACGAGCAGACGAGGACGATCTCAACGGATCAACTTACTGACTAACTACAAGCCGAATCCAAAAAAGAACAAAGAGACAATGCCACAAAAGATTATCCAATCCTGCGATCTAATAGGGAATGACACCAACCACATATCAAGGAGGCTTCCACGCCCTCCTTCCGTTATGAAGAATGCACGTCCAAGCCAAGGACAGGGACTCATCGGAACAAAAGAGGTATGCCTCCTTAATTATTTGCTCATAATTTTTGTGTGTCGCCTACAGAAATAGTCTACGCTCTTGAGAAACTCGGAACAAAAGTGAAGAGGCACCCAAAGATGATATCAGACCTGAACACCAGGAGTACGATGCCCTCTGTGAGTTACACCAAGAATCTGGGTACAATACAGAAGATTGCATCGCCCTCAGATAGGAAGTCATAAACATGTTACGGGAAGGGCACCTCAAAGAGTTGTTAAAAATAAGGGAAGGACCAACTCTTCCAGAGGGCGTGAACATCAAGGCCCGTCATCGCTAGCTTGTACCATCAACATGATCATCAGCGTCAACGACGATGCCTCTATTAACGACGTGAAGTTCACCGCCACTGTCACGACCCAACTTCCCCCAACCTTAGGGATCGTGATGGCGCCTAACATTACACTTGCTAGGCAAGCCAATGTTAGAGTTCGATTAACTATTTCCTTTGAATTTCTATTTAAACATAATAAGCAATTATGAAGTAAAATTTAAGCTACTAACTTTCAATGAATAATTCCAAATATAGACGAATAAGAAAATAATAAAACGAGCCACGAACTAATTATATAAATAACTTAAAACTACCCCAGGGTCTGGTGTCGCACTTCACGAACTACTAAAGAATACTACAAATAATGGGCTAAACGAATAATGTGTAACTGTTCTGAATCAAATAAATCAGTAGTCTAAATAGTATAGAGAAGACTCTCAGGATCTGCGAACGCCGGCAGATATACCTCGTGTCTCTGAAATAGTGGATAGCTACTCTACAAATCTTTACTACTGGCCGGTACCTGGATCTGTGCAAAAGAGCACAGAGTGTAGTATCAGTACAACCGACCCCATGTACTGAGTAAGTGTCGAGCCTAACCTCGACGAAGTAGTGACGAGGCTACAGCGAGGCATTAATAACATATAACATGTGACAATAATATATGCAATAATGCAATTAAACAATTCTACACTAACAAGAAAAATATAACTGAGAAAATAATTATAAAGCAAGAAGGAAATTCAAACAAATAATTAAGTACTACAACAACAATGAAATAACTCAGTCGCCTTTTCCAGGCCTCAGCTATAACAAACTCTCAAATAATTTCCAAGTTTTCAAACTTTAACTTTAAATAAATCTAGTGCCAAAATATGAAAAATAGTAATATAAAATGGTAGTTTTCAAATATTTATTTTTCTTTGAAAATCATTAAAAATATAATTGTCCTCCCTTATTGCTCATTGTTGTGGCGTGCAACCCGATCCCACCAGACATATCATATCAATTTATTCACCCGTATCACGATCAATTTATTCACCCGTATCACAATTAATTATCCACTCTTATCACAACCCCCTTATCACAGCCCCCTTATCACCGCCTTTCAAGTCAAATCCTTTCACAATATTTATGTCTCGAAAATTGTAAACAGAACAAGTTTCACTTTAAATAACAGTAAAAGCAGAATATGAAATAATGATAATAAAACAATGAGTGTTCCAACCTTATTTTATAAACAGTAAAACATGCATATTCTCTCTTATGATTTTCTTGTTGCGGCGTGCAACCCGGTCCCACATATTCACAATATCACAATCAATTATCCACCCTTGTCACAACCCATTTATCACAGCCCCTTATCACACCAATTTTGTTTATTCATAAAAAACTTTCATTGTTCAGGCCAAGCCTTTCACAACACTTTTAGTTCAACAAATTTCAAACAGAAAACAGTGTAGCTCGTAAGCTTCAACCAATATCATTTCACAATAAAACCAACCAAAATATACGTAAATACCGTAACGATGTCAACCCAGCTCAGTCTCTATGTACCATGATAAAATCAAAAGAACAACCAACACTTTTAATACACTTTCCACAACCATTGGCAACAATAAATTGAAACCAAACATCCACGTAAACCTCAACAATCATAAGAAAGTTAAACTGCATTTCTCATCACTCCCTCAATATTATCAAAAATGGAACCAACAGGAACGTGTATATATATATAATTTAAAAACAATGTCAACCGCTCAACCGTTTTGTACCACAAGGAATCCAGCTAAAACAACCAATACTCTTTCCAAAGTAACCACAACAATATCTAACAATAAAATAACAAGACCAAGTGGTCATAGAAACAATAATGGACATAGAATAATTAAGACAAGAATCAATTAAGTTAAAAACGGGAAAAAGATCATGCTTAACAGGCAAATTGGGTGGTGCATAGATACTAGTCACCTCACCTATACACCACGCCCATGCATTTCACATAGCAAACAAGTGGGGATTCCTATTCCATCAAGTCAAAGTTAGACTAAACACTTACCTCAATTTCGCAGGCCACTCACAACTCAATTATAGCTTTCCCTTTAGAATCTTGCTTTAACTTGCTCGAATCTAATCATAATTAACTCAATATCATTAATTAAGACTAAAGGAACTAACTTTATTGAAAAATATAAATTTTTCCTAAGTTTTCTATATAAAAAAAAGTGAAAACCCGACCCCGGGCCTGCTTGGTCTAAACTCGGGGTTCGAACCAAATTACGTTTACTCATTCACCCACGAACCCAAATATACAATTAGTTTTGAAATCCGACCTCAATTCGAGGTAAAGATTCAATTTTTATAAAATTTCCTAATTCTACCCAAATCCTCAATTTTTACCATGAAAAATCTTAGTTTTTGATTTAAAAGTGATGAAAAACAATGGGTAATTGAAAGAGTAAAGTTTAGAATTGATTGCCTATGACTTGAGGATGATATTTGGTGAAGAAATTCGTTCCTAGGGTTGTGGGGTTCGAAAGTTTGAAGAAGAAGGTCCCCCCGTTTTTAATATATTTTTCTGCCAACTATTCTGCCTCGTTTCTCATGCCAAACGATCCCGAAAATCGCTTTTTATGTATCCAATGGATTTCTTGTAAAATTTTAGTCAATTTAGGCTTTTGAATCACTCAATTTGACCTTATAATGAAGGAGATATGTAGGTTTTAATATTTGCAAATAGTGCAGAATCTAGCAACCTTAGTAAAATGACCATAAAATCCTCATACAATGTCCAAATTCGATGATTCTTTTTGCTATGGGTCCGTAATTACGATACGGATCTAATACTTCATTCAAAACATAAATCCGAACTCATTTGTTCAATATGATATCATTTATGCTTGAAGAAACGACGTCGAAACATAAGAAAGAACAAGCGCAACACAACCCAAACCTATTTGAAACTCACCCGAGCCCTCGGGGCTCTAAACCAAACATGAATGCAAGTCTAAAAGCATCATAAGGACTTTCTCGTGCGATTAAATCATGAAAATAACATGTAAAACTATGAATTAAACCTCAAAACTCATCATTTTCGTCACGAACACTTAAAGTTCATAACTTTTCAACCGAATGTCCAAATCACGTCAAACGAACTCCGTTTTTCACCAAAGTTCATAGTAAACCTTTAAATACTATAACAAATATGTACCGAGCTCCGGAACCAAACAATACGGGCTTGGGACCTCGGCATTCATTTTCGGGCATACGCCTGAGTCCCATATTTTACTGCGGACCTACCGGGATCGTCGAAACACAGATCCGAGTCCGTTTACTAAAAATGTTAACCAAAGTCAACTATAATCAAATTTTAACTCTAGAAATTACTATTTTTGATATTTTAACATAAAAGCTTTCCGGTTTCACGCCCAGACTGCGCACGCAAATCGAGGTACTTAAAATGAGTCTTTTTATGGCTAATAATACTAGAATTGGGTCTAAATTCTTAAAATGACCCCTTTGGGTCATCACAACCACTCACAAACTCAAGCGGTCCATCACCCGCGAACGGTACATTCGTACTCGAAGAAAGTCTCATCTTCTCGACCAGTCGAATGCTGGCGGTTTGACTTTCCCTCATAATTATGCCCTCGTTATTCTTCACGCATTTTAAATACCAATGTCAAACGTGTCATGGTTTACAATAGAAGCGGTGCATGCATTATCCATCCCTGAGTCCTTACCAAATGAGGCTCGAGGATAAGATAGTATCGTGTTGCATCACGCTAACTAGTTTTAATAATGCAGTTGAGCGAACATCTGGTGAAATTACACTCCCCATCTTGCCTGCTGGCGTGACTCTAGAGACGACATTACACATCATGGACCAGTCCACTGCGTACAACGCCATAGTGGGACGACCATGGATACACCCCATGAGAGCCATCCCATCCAGCCTATACCAAGTAATTAAGTTCCCGACACCATGAGGGATATTCAACATACGAGGAGAACAACGTACGTCCTGGGAATGCTACCTCATTGCCTTAGACAGCACGACCATCCAACATGAAAAGAAAAAGAAAAATAGGCATATCAATCAATATGGTCGAGGTTGAAGCAAGAAGAAATCGAGGATATCATCATGGACCTCGACCTAGTCGAGCTGCAGGTTCGACCATAGATGACCTCGACCTCGTTAAGTTGGACCTCAACAATCATAACAGAAGGCCTATATCGGTTGTCAACTCTATGAACCAGGTAAATTCAGTCAATTCTTAATAGCTAATGCAAGTTTGTTTTCTTTTGGCCACGTAGATATGTCGGGCATCCCAAAGGAAATCGCCACACACAAGTTAGACGTCGACCCATTCCACCCTTAGTAAGGAAAGTTAGATGTAAATTCAACTCCACCATCAATGATGTAGTCTGAGGGGAGGTGGAAAAACTGTTAGAAAATGACTCCATCAGGGAGTCAAAGTACCCCCAGGTGGATTGCCAACATAGTGATGGTCAAAAAGAAAAATGGGAAATGGAGGATGTGCGTGGATTTCACATACTTGAATAAAGCATATCCAGAGGATTCGTTCCTGTTACCCCACGTCAAACAACTCATCAACGCAACAGCCGGGCACGAACTATTAAGTTTCTTGGACGCTTATCCAGGCTATAATCAAATTCTCATGGAGAACGAAGACCACGTTCATCACCCACCAAGGAACATATTGCTATCGGGTCATGCCATTTGGACTAAAGAATGCAGGGGCTACTTATCAAAGGTTGGTAACCAAGATGTTTAAATACCAACTCGGTAAGACCGTGGAGGTATATATAGAAAATATGATGGTCAAGTCCAAAAGGGCGGAGGATCACATCTATCATTTGAAAGAAAATTTCGGCATACTCAATCGATACAAAATGAAGCTGAACCGGGAGAAATGCGTGTTTGGCATAGCCTCGAGAAAATTCTTGGGTTTCCCGTTATCGCAGTGAGGGATCGAGGTCAACCCCGACCAAATTAAAGCTATCGAGGGGATACCAGAACTCTTAACCACCAACAAGCAAGTCCAAAGGTTTACTGGCTGTATCCCCTCCCTATCAAGGTACACTTCACGGTCGTCGGATAGATGCCACAAATTTTGGCGTATTCAAGAAGGACAATGGCCTCGAATGGACTTCTTAGTGCTCCCAGGCTCTACGAGAATTAAAGACATACCTATTATCACTGCCCCTGCTATCAAAACCTGAATTTGGGGAGCAACTCCTCGTCTATCTATCCATATCTGAGGTAGCGGTAAGCGCAGTCTTGATCCGCGAGAACAAAGGTACGCAATCTCCCATCTATTACATTAGAAAAGCACTCGTCGATGCCGAGACGAGGTATCCACACCTCAAAAGGTTTACTCTGTCCTTGGTCATAGCTTCACGGAAGCTTAGACTATATTTTTAATACCACCCCATATCGGTCGTCACAACCTTCTCCATGAAGAGAATTTTGCATAAACCCGAGCTATCGAGGAGGCTGATCAAATGGGACATCAAGCTAAGTGAGCACGATATCATATACCAATCGCGAACGGCGATAAAGACACAAGTGCTCGTCGACTTCAATGCACAATAATGCCAGAAGTCGAAAGGGAAGCCGTCCAAGATTCCCTCCAAACACAAGACCTCTAGGTCCGATACACCGATGGAGCATCCAACGCATTAGGGTCTAGTCTAGGACTTGTACTCGAGGTCCCAATAGGCGAAGTAATTCACCAGTCCATAAGGTGCCCGGATATCACTAACAATGAGGCTGAGTATGAGGTCGTAGTTGTAGGGTTAAGACTAGCACTCAAATATGGGGCAAAACGGTTGAAGATCCAATGTGACGGTCAACTCGTGGTCAACCAAGTAAGAGGAACTTTACAAATCAAGGAACAAATATTGCAAAAGCAAATTCCATCTCGATCAAATCCCAAAGTAGATGGCCTCGCCAAACTAGCCGCAACTACCAAAAGCGTCATAATTAGAGATAAAGCGTAGTCCACCTCCTCAAATCATCACTAGACCAAGTCGAGGTAAGAACCATAAACTTAACTTGGGACTAGCGCAATCTTGTTATTGTTTATTTGCACGAATACACACTCCCAGGAAACAAAAAAGAGGTCAAAAAGCTAAGAATGCAAGCGGCTAGATACAACCTCCTTCATAGCGACCTGTACAAGAGTACTTATAGCGGCCCTATGGAGAAGTGCTTGGTCCCGAACAAAATCCAATGCGTCCTTAAAGAAGTTCATGAAGGCCATTGCGTAGATCACTCCGGCAATCGAGCACTGGTCGCATGCCTCATACGGGCGGGATAATATTGGCCCACAATGAAGAAGGATGTTGCAGACTTCGTGAGGAAATGCGAGCAATGCCAAAAGTACGCCCCAATGATTCACCAAGCAGGAAAACACCTCCACTTGGTCACCTCCCCTTGGCCATTCATCAAATGGGGAATGGACATCATGGTCCCCCTTCTAGCAGGGCGAGGTAATGTACGATTCATTTTGGTTTTAACTGACTATTTCTCTAAATGGGTAGAAGCATGAGCATTCGCCCAAATACGGGAACACGAGGTAATCACCTTTATATGGAGAAACATCATATGCCAATTAAGCATACCCAAGGAAATCAGTTGTGACAACGGACCCTAGTTCACAAGAAAGAAAATCGCTGAATTCTTCGAAAAATGGCATATCAATAGGATATATTAAACATAATGAAAAAAAGCTCGAAGACGCTAAGGGATTGTGGTCGGAAATGCTACCAGAAGTATTATGGGATTATTGAACAACTTTGAATACGAGCACAGGAGAGACGCCCTACTCTTTGGTTTATAGATTGAGGCAGTAATACCGGTCGAGGTCATAGAACCCAACCTAAGGTACTCTCATGAAAGCGGCATGAGTAACAACGAGAGCAGAAGGTAGTAACTCGAAGAATCGACGAATGAAGATACATGGCCACATAATAATGGTCGCCCAAAAACAACAAGCAAAACCTTTTTTAAACAAGAAAGGAAAGGCTCGGGCGATTAAAGTCGGGCACTACATCCTGAAAGCCAAAACTGAAGCGAGCAAAGATCCTGAAGAAGGCAAGCTGGGATGGTCCGTACAAAATCATAGCCAAAGCAAACAAGGGTTCATTCCAACTAGAGACAATGGAAGGAAAGCTACTACCAAACAACTGGAATATCAGCCACCTCAAATACTTCAACTTCTAAGAGAAAAAGCGTCCCCCAAGTCGTACTCTTTTTTCCCTCACTTGAGTTTTGTCCCATTTGTTTTTTCTCAAGGAGGTTTTTAACGAGGTGACGAAGGGAATGCTTTGAGTGGAAGTACGCGAAGGTATGGTCGTGGTTACTATTTCATTGCTCGACCTCTCAATACTCTCTAGGTTAATCAATGAAGGGACTAGATAGACTAGGACTGGGACTGGAACGCCAGCCAACACCCAAAAATCTATAAATTTCTCCAAGTATGTAACCAAAGCAACAATGTCAAAGCAATAAGAAACTTATGCTTATCATCCCACCTTTTTCGAATTAAGATTATGTTCGATTACGATCAAACAAACACCTACCATCCCTCAGCCGCGATTTAATGAAAGGTTATGTTCGACCCCGCTCGAACAAACACCTACCGGCCTTCGGTCGCGATTTAACGAAAGGTTATGTTTTACCAGGCTCGAAAAAACACCTACCAGCCCTCGGTCGTGATTTAATGAAATATTTTTGACCCCGCTCGAACAAACACCTATTGGCCCTCAGGCGCGATTTAACAAAGAGGTGTTGATAATAGGTGAATTCTACTATAATTAGGACCCTAAGGAACCACATTTTGTATCGTTTTTAATGTAAATATTGATAACAAAATGCTTTGATTAGTGCTTTTTATGCATTGCAGGTGATATATCACAAGAAAAGGACGTTGGAACATTTTTGGAGTAATTACGGGAAAAAGGAGGCCAATCAAATAATACCCACAGAGTGCACCAAATTATAAGCAAAAGAAGAGTAGGAAGCAGCCTCAGATTCAGAGAACTTGTTTGGCCGCGGTCCTGGCGTAACCGCGGTGCGACCACGGCAAGACGCGTAAACTTCAGGGACTAAAGTGCAAAACACGGGATTTTAAGCCCCAAACCCTATATAAACTTAAGGAATTCGCCCAAGAGGAGGGGCGGAATCAGTTTTTAGAGTTTAGAAAACAACAAAACAAGGGCAAGAGGCAAGGAGGCAAATTGGGCATCAATCTTTCTTTTCTTCTTTTGTTCTTTTACCATTGACTATGAATTACTTTGTAGTTTTCATCGTTGTTATGAGTAGCTAAATACTTTGATCAAAGGTTTTGGTGGAACCTGTTGGGGATGAACTCGTTGGCATGCTAATATAGTTTTGAGTTAGTTATTCATCTCTATTTGTTCAACTACGTTTTGATTGTAGTTAGTTGAAAGGATCCTCAACTGGCTGTTCCTATTTATTATGTATCTGCTTGAGAAAGAGTGCATATTTAGGTAGTTGTTGAACAACACCACTCCCGGAGTATAGACGAGAGCCATAACCGAGGGTTTAGAGGTTGGGTTAGAGATAATATACCTCGGGTGCAATCTAAAGTGAACCGTAACGCAAATATAGCTAGCGTAGCTCGAGAGAGTGCGTCTAGTAAATTGTCATAAATGCTTGAGAAAGATTTACGATAACTGGAGAGTTCATGATTGATAGAGACAACCAAATCAAAGCTATAGGAACATACAACTAGGGAAAGAACCAACGGGGGGAACCAGTACCTTAGACTTTTATTCCAATTGTTTACAACTGCTTGTTAGTCACTCTTAGTTTTATAGATTCAGTTAGCTGTAGTAGTAATCACAACACCATTTGTTATTCATAAAGTTTGAGGAGTTTGACTAATAAGAATTTAGTACTTTACAAGCTTCTTTTGATACGTTAAGTCCCTGTGGGATCGACTCTGGGCATAATACCCTAGGTTATATTTGCAACGCCCGTGTAGTCTTTCATTAGACACAGTTGAGCATGATCAAATTTTGGCGCCGTTGCCGGGGACTTTAACGGTATTATCAAGGAAAGTTGAAGAAAAATACAAAAAAAAATTCTTAATTATAGTCAAGTTTCTTTGATTTCACTCATTTATTGAATTTCTAACGTTTATTGAACCGGTGGTACAAGTGCATGCCTAGGAACTCTTCGAGAACTGGTGACGTTGTTGAAGGTTTACCAGACCCCGAAAAAGTTTTCAGGGTCGTGAACAGAGCCAATCGGAGAAGCAAACGACAGACAAACATTGAACCAATAGAATTTGATATGGCAGAACTGAACAACAGAGTTAATATTGATGGTGAGGTTATTGTTGATGGGCTGGTCAACCCTGTAGCAAGAAATGATGCGCCTCAGGCGCCCATTGCACCTGAGGCGCCACTATATGACTGGGCGCAATCCATAGCTGATAACTTGGCAACCGCGATTGTGGTTCCCCAGATTGAAGCAGAGTCTTTTCAGATCACGAATAATATGCTGCATTTGTTGCAGAATAAGGGGCTATTTTCGGGGTCATATGCCGAGGACCCTCAGCAACACTTGAAGAACTTTTTATCCATATGCAAAACCCAGCGACAGCCTAATGTTACCCCGGATGCTCTAAGACAGTTATTGTTTCCGTTCTCAGTAACAGGGGTTGCTCAGACTTGGCTGAATTCCCTCCCAATCAATTCTATTACTACATGGGAGGAATTGGTCAAGGAATTTTTGGGAAAATTTCATCCACCCAACAAGACAGCACAACAAATCGATGAGATAATCAGTTTCATACAGAAGCCCATGGAAATGCTGCAAGAGACACGGGAGAGATTTAAAGGGATGTTGGTTATTTGCCCACATCATGGTATTCCTGAGCAGATGTTGGGGCAACGGTTCTATATGGGGTTAGCTGATAGTGTGAAATCCAACGTAGATGCATCAGCAGGTGGAGCGTATCTCAGCAAGACATGGAGAGAGTGCCATAGCTTACTTGACACTATGGAACAAAATTCAGGGTGGACCACTAGGGGTGCACCTATCACCCCAATTGTTCACTCAGTGCCATTAGACCCATCTAACACTATGGATGAGAATATGGCTACATTGATGACTCAGATGAGTATTCTCACAAAGAAGGTGGAAGAATCAGGCGTGAAGCAGCAGGTTCATATTGTAGACACTACCAATGGAGGATTATACACATCTTGCGTAAGTCAACCTATGGGTAATCATTGGAATGCAGACTGCAATCAAGCTCCCTATCCGAAAGACATGAACTATGTGTCTAATTATGGAGGTCAGAGACAGGGAGGTCAGAATTGGGGTCAGCAGGTTCAACCTTACAGACCACCCCACCTGCAGCACAATAACAACATGGGTGCCATGAGACCTCAGGATAACATGGCACCTTACCAACGATCTCAGGGATACAACAACCAGGCTCAGCAACAAGCTTATAATCCCCTTCAGCAGCAACATGGGGGGAGACATGAAGATGGATTCTCCAGGTTAGAAGCTATGATGCAACAAGTGATTGGGTCAACTTCCAAGATCAGCGAAAGAGTAGATGCCATGAATCAGCCATTAAAAACATTGAGGTACAGCTGGGGCAAATTTCAAATGCAGTGCACAATCGTCCTCATGGAACTTTACCTGCTGATACTCAGGTGAATCCAAGGGACCAGGGACCAAAGCAACTAATGGCAGTGAGTCTCCGCAATGGCAGAGACCTGGACTTGGAGCAGGAGATAGTACGTGAGAGCATACATACAGATACGCTAGTGCAAGTGCCTATTGAAATTGATGACGCGACTCCTTTGACAAAGGTCACAGTGCAGCCAGTTGAAGGAAAATCCAGCAAGCAAAGTGAAGCTGAAAATGAACTGGAGGAAATCTCAGAGCCGGTAGTAGAAGTGGCGGTTGAAAATGAAAAAGAACAGATAATAGGAAAGAAAAGACCGCCAGCCCCATTCCCTCAAAGGCTGGCAAAATACCAGAAGGATGAGCAGTATAAGAAGTTCTTGGACATGTTAAAGAAAATACAGGTAAATATCCCGTTGATTGATGCTTTGAAGGAAATGCCTGGCTACGCTAAAATGATGAAGGACTTGATGTCCAGAAAATTTGACTTCCAAGATCTAGATATTGTCACCCTTACCCAGACTTGTAGTGCGGTGGTGACGCGTCATATTGCTGAAAAGTTGTCTGACCCAGGGAGTTTTACAATTCCTTGTACTATTGGCAACTTTGCTTTCGCCAAAGATCTATGTGACTTGGGGGCTAGCATCAATCTGATGCCGCTGGCCATCTATAAAAGACTGGGGATTGGTAGAGCCAGGCCTACATCCATGCTGTTGCAACTTGCTGATAGGACGGGGAAGAGACCGTCGGGTATTCTAGACGATGTGTTAGTGCAAGTGGGGAAATTTGTGTTCCCTGCTGATTTTGTGATCTTAGACTGTCGGGTAGATGAAGAAATTCCCATAATCTTGGGAAGGCCATTCTTGGCCACAACCAGAGCCCTTATCGATTGTGAGACTGGCGAGCTTAAGATGAGGCTCAATGATGAGGAAATCACGTTCAACGTGCAGAAGTCTATGAAGCGACCAAGTGAGTTCGCCAATTGCTCTCTCGTTGACGCCGTGGACGTGATACTGGACGAAAATGATGCGTCCCTGACTGTTGGGGACACTTTGGCTGCATGTTTGATGAACTTAGATGATGTGAATGGTGAGGACTTGGCAGAGTGGGTCTTAGATTTGGAAGGAAAAGGGATGTGGCCGAGGACTCTCGAAATTGAACCTTTACACTTAGAAAAGAGAGAGAGTCCGCCAGCCAAACCCTCAGTTGAAGAACCACCCAAGTTAGAGTTGAAGCCTTTACCAGCCCATCTCAGGTATGCGTTTCTTGGACCTAACTCTACGTTACCTGTTATTATCTCATATGGTTTGTTAGATGTGCAAGAACAACAGCTGTTACAGGTACTCTCAGAGTGCAAGACTGCCATTCGGTGGACCATGGCAGATATCAAAGGGATCAGCCCAGCCTATTGCATGCATAAGATTCTCCTGGAAGAGGGACACCGACCTTCTAGGGAACACCAAAGGCGCTTGAACCCGAATATGAAGGAAGTGGTGAAGAAGGAAATTATAAAGTGGTTAGATGCGGGAATCATTTTCCCCATCTCTGACAGCAGTTGGGTTAGCCCAGTACAGTGTGTACCAAAGAAGGGCGGTATGACAGTGTTAAAGAATGATAAAAACGAGCTTATATCCACTAGAACCGTCACGGGTTGTAGAATATGCATGGACTACCAAAAATTGAATCTTGCCACCCGCAAAGACCACTTCCCACTTCCCTTCATTGATCAGATGCTCGACCGGCTAGCAGGGAGGTCTCACTTTTGTTTCCTTGACGGGTATTCGGGGTACAACCAGATTTCTATTGCCCCGGAGGATAGGGAAAAGACCTCCTTCACATGCCCTTATGGGGTGTTTGCTTTCAGAAGGATGCCCTTTGGCCTCTGCAATGCACCTGCAACATTCCAACGGTGCATGATGGCCATTTTCACAGACATGGTGGAAGATATCATGGAGGTCTTCATGGACGACTTCTCAGTAGTGGGAAATTCGTTTGATGAATGCCTAGCAAATTTAAACTGTGTGTTGAAGAGGTGTATAGAGACGAACCTGGTGATGAATTGGGAGAAGTGCCATTTCATTGTACAAGAAGGAATTGTCTTGGGGCATTTAGTTTCAAGTAAAGGTATTCAGGTGGACAGAGCCAAGGTCGAGGTGATTGAAAAACTTCCACCACCCACGACAGTAAAAGCTATTCGTAGCTTCCTGGGACACGCCGGATTCTACCGGCGATTCATCAAGGATTTCTCCAAAATTGCCAACCCTCTCTGTAAGTTACTAGAAAAAGATAACCCATTTGTTTTTTCTGATGATTGCAGGGTGGCTTTTGAGGAGCTAAAGAAGCGGTTAGTCACAGTACCGATTATAGTTGCTCCCGACTGGGAGCAACCGTTCGAGCTCATGTGTGATGCTAGTGACTATGTTGTGGGAGCCATGTTGGGGCAGCGCAGAAACAAGGTAATGCACCCAATTTACTACGCAAGTAGGACATTGAGTGGAGCTCAGCTGAATTACACGGTAACAGAAAAAGAGATGTTGGTTGTAGTGTTTGCCTTTGACAAGTTCAGGTCTTACCTAATCGAGTCAAAGGTGATTGTGTACACTGATCACGCAGCCATTCGGTACTTAGTTGAGAAAAGAGAGTCTAAGCCGCGCCTAATTCGTTGGGTGCTACTCTTACAAGAGTTTGACTTGGAGATTCGTGACCGTAAGGAAACGGAGAACCAAGTCGCTGATCATTTATCACGACTTGAAGGTGCTGAAAAGGCACCTGCGTCTGAGGATATTCTGGAAACCTTTCCAGATGAGAAGCTGCTGGCCACAAGCGTGGAAGAGGTGCCATGGTACGCAGATATTGCGAATAACCTTGCATGTGGCATCGACCCTTATGAGCTCTCCTCTGTACAAAAGAAACGATTTTATCGTGACTGCAGAAATTATTATTGGGATGAACCGTATTTTTTCAGAATTTGTATTGATAACATGATCCGGAGATGCGTCTCCGAGATAGAACAATTTTCGGTTTTGCAGGCTTGTCTCGCGTCACCTTATGGGGGACACTTTGGAGGAGTCCAGACAGCAGCGAAGGTGTTAGAGTCCGATTTCTACTGGCCAACAATTTTCAAGGACGCCCACCAATGGGTAAAAGGATGCAATGAATGCCAAAGAACGGGAAACATATAACGTCGGCATGAGATGCCTATGAATCCAATGCAGGAAGTTGAGGTGTTTGATGTTTGGGGGATCGATTTCATGGGTCCCTTTGTCAGCTCTTACGGCAATAAGTATATACTTACTGTTGTGGATTACATGTCCAAATGGGTGGAAGCTGCAGCATTCCCCACCAATGATTCAAGAGTGGTGGTGGGGTTTTTGAAGAAGAATATTTTCACCCGGTTTGGTATTACGAGAGCTATTATCAGTGATGGGGGCACACACTTTTGCAACCGGGTCTTTGAGAAGTTGCTGGCTAAATATGATGTGCGCCACAGGGTGGCCACCCCGTATCACCCCCAAACGAGCGGGCAGGTAGAGGTCTCTAACCGAGAGATCAATAGTGTGCTCATAAAAACTGTAAACGCCACAAGAACTGATTGGGCGAAAAAGCTTGACGATGCACTCTGGGCCTACAGAACCGCATTCAAAACACCAATCGGTATGTCCCCATACAAGTTGGTATTTGGGAAAGCCTTCCATCTGCCTGTGGAGCTTGAACATCGAGCTTGGTGGGCCTTAAAGCAATTAAACATGGACCCCGCTGCTGCAAGGGAAAATAGATTGGCAGAACTGCATGAGCTAGAGGAATTCAGATATCACGCTTTTGAAAGTACGCGGCTATACAAGGAAAGAATGAAGAGGCTACATGACAAGCATATTGTGGACAAACATTTCAAACCGGGAGACAAAGTACTGTTGTATAATTCAAGATTGAGACTGTTTCCTGGTAAGCTTAAGTCCCGATGGTCTGGGCCGTTCTATGTTAAAGAAGTGTTCCCATCTGGGGCTGTGGAAATAACAAGTGAAAATGGCACCAACACCTTCAAGGTTAATGGCCAACGCCTAAAAATGTATGTGGGAATGGATGAAACAAAAGAGTTGTCTGTGGTGCATCTTGAAGAACCACAGAGGTTGAGCGATTCTTAAATGCGCTCGTTCTGCGTCGTGCCGCGACATTAAATAAGGTGATTCATGGGAGGCAACCCATTGATTGTTGTATCCGTCGTGCCGCGATGTTAAATCAAGCACTTCTTGGGAGGAAACCCATGATAGTTGTAATTTCTAACATATTGCAGTGTATGCAGGAGAGTTTGGGAGGATATTGAACCAAAAGCCTGGGCATAGCACGAATATGGTAAAGTACAGAACGAGGTAAAAATACTAAATAAGTTGCAAAACAAAGAAAAGAGCCTCAGAATTTTTCGCCGCGCCCACGGTGCGACCGCGGCCAAAGTACCTTGCAAAAGTTTTGGTACCGCGCCCGCGGTGCGACCGCGGCAGACCCAGGTAAGTGCTGACCGAACAATTTTTTTTCTTTTATTTTTGTTCCTTCTCTTTTTTTTTTCTTCAGTTTTTCGTTTTAAAAAAAAAAAACCCCATTATACCCCACTTACCCCACAATACCCCACTCCTTTCTCTCCCTTCTCTCCCAACGCCCCCACTCCCTCCCTTCTTCTTCCTCTTGTTCTTCTTTCTTTCCCACCCCCATTAAAACCCAACAACCCCTCCCCCTTCGTCCTTATCCCCCTACCACACACGAACCCTCTCCCCATTCTCCTCTATTCTCCTTCCCCCCCAAGCCCCCATTGTCAACCTGCAAGTAAGTTTTCTTATTTCTATTTTTTTAATTTTTGCAATTTTTCCTTTGTAGTTAGTTATTGTATACCAGATCTTGGTTCTTGTTGTACATGGGTGTTCTACACCAAGTTCTTTGTTGTATATGGTGGTTTGGGGTTGAGTTGTGAAGAGCTGGGGGGGGGGGGGGTTTCATGTTTGCAAACATTTTTGTGTGGGGTGGGGTGGCTAATGTAGCATGGGTGTTGCCGTATATGTGAAATTACTCTATTTTGGGGGCCCATGTGGGTAGTTTGTGGTATTACTTGGTAGTTATCACTGTTTTGGGGGCCTGTGTGGGGTATTATCTTGGCACGTGCAACAACTGTAGTAGTGTGGGGGAGGGTATTGTATGTTTCTAACATGGGTGCCCCACTGAATGTTCTGTACTGGCCATATTTGGCAAAGTTGAGTTGTTTGGTGACAGCGGGTGGCGAAGTCTGAGTACCCATCCAACTGACACTTTGCTAGGCTGCACTTGATTAGTGTACTGATTTTCTTGCAGGCACTATGGCCCGCCAAAAGCGCCGAAACATGGCAAGCACATCTGAAGCACCGACTTGGGACGCCTCCCGTTTTGAGTCGCAGGAGGCAGAGGACCGGTTTCATGCAAAGGCTACAAAGAGTTGTGTCCCTGAGGTAGCTGTTGACCGGGCAACACTCCAGATTGAATACCCGAATATGTACGAGGAGATCAGACGAAGGGAGATGGAGTTCTTATTTGAGGAGCCTGAAACGGCCAACTTAATGGTTGTCCGAGAGTTCTATGCGAACTGCCTGGAACACATGTGCCGCTCCGTGATTGTTTGAGGCAAAGTGGTAGAGGCCTCCATAGCAAAGATTCGTCATGTCCTGTAGCTGCCACAGTTCACGGGCGACATTGATTACTACCATAACTCCCCAGGAGTCGATTGGGACACACTCATTGAGACAATCTGCGTAGGGGGACAACCAATCTGGATAAAGGAGAACATCACACTCCATTCCAGTTCTTTCACTTGGGAAGCTAAATGCTGGTTCACCATAATTTGCAGCAGATTCTTGCCCACTGGCAACACTTCGGATGGGAACAGCTTACGGGCATTGTTGGTTTGGTGTTTTGTCAACAAGCGGGATTTTGATGCGGCTAAGATTATTGGGGATGAAATGATCCTTCGGTCGCCTCTGATGACCAAAGGGTTTTACTTCCCCTCACTTGTGACGCGTTTGTGCCAGCTGGCAAATGTCCCCACAAACCCTATTGATGGTTCTTTGGGTCACAGAGCACCTTTCTGAGCTGCTAAGATCACGGTAGGCAGAGATTTACCCGCGCCCATCGAGCTTGATGCTGATGATGATGACGCAGCCCCCGTGGCACCCCCTCAGAGATCCTACGATGGAGTTGGCACCTCTCAGAGACCCCAGGCTGGGGCGGCTTTCACCAGATCCCAAACTAGCAGACCCCGGATGCCCTCGTGGGAGGAAGAGGTGGCAGAACTTCGCACCTCAGTAGATGGTCTGCACGTACGCCTTGATGTTATGTCCAGACGGTAGGCCAAGTCCGAGAGCAGGATGATGGCATGGTTCCGCGCCATTGGGAGGGCCTGCAACATGGACCCCAATTCAATCTCCGACTCCGAGTGACCACCAGGGAAGTCTTCTTACCCCCTCTTTGCAATATCATTGTTTAATGTCATGGGGACATGCCATATCTTTCTGTTTGGGGTTGGAGACTTGATTCATTGTTGTTGTATATATGCAATTATTTGTGTTTTCGTTTTTGGTTTTGTTTTTGTGAATAGTTTGTTTTTAATTACCTTAGACATCACTGACTTGGCTTGACGATGGACACTTGTCGACGGGTTTCTTGAGAGTCAAATTCGATTAAAAAATAATAAAAAAATAAAAAAAGTAGAAAATGTAGGATACCCTTACTGATGACGGACCACCTAGACAGTATTCTTGAGGGAAGTAGTCTAACAAAAAGACCAAAAAGTTTTTTTATTTTCTTTTGAGGTAGTGTAGTAACTCCCCCTTGGTTTTTCTTTTGACCACGATTCTTTTCCAAGGGTTTATCTTGAACCGGGTTAGGTAGATTTTTTTTTAGGACTCTTAGAAATCTTTTGGGCAAAGATGGGTAAGGGCAAGAATTCATCCCTCAGTGTACATACCTGCAAACAATCAAAACGTACTTGAGGGTGAGACGCCTAGGCTCACTTGTAGACTCTTAATCTTATGCCTTAATTTTGCACACTTTGTCTGACTTGAATGCTCACTTGAGTGTGTTGACAAACCAATTCGGAATGAGTTACATGCCAAGTGTGTGTGAGGTAGTTCATGTATTCTATGTCTGCATGTGATACCTAGAACTTGCCCTGTGTGTGTGCGAAGCGAAATAAAAGTTGTTTGGCTTTAGAGATGATATAGGCATTTCTTTGTGAAGCTTGCATAGTTATGTATCCACATGTAAACAGTATACCATAGTTAACCCTTTTGAGCTTATAGCTTGTTTTCTTGTTAACCTTATAACAGCCTTACTCCATATGTTTGAATAGCTTGATTTTTCAAACCTTGTACCTCCTATAAGCACTTGAATTGTTAAAGAATATATAAAAGTCAAAGTGTGGGGTGGTAATGTGGTGGGCAAAGGAAGATCAGGGAAACAACTGAAAGGTGCAATGGCAATGAAAATATTGGTAGGACAAAAAAAAAAGATATGAATAATGAAGGTAGGACAATGAAAATATTGGTCCTAAATACCGATTACAAGAAAAAGCCAGTGCACCTAGAAAAATGGGGGGATGACTTATGAAAGAAAGTATGGAAAGAGAAGTGGGCAGTTATGTTCACCAAGATCGAACAAACACATATCATCCCTCGACCGCGATTTAATGAAAGATTATATTCGACCCCACTCGAACAAACACCTATCGACCCTCGGCTGCGGTTTAACGAAAGGTTATGTTCGACCAAGCTCGAACATACACCTACCGGCCCTAGGGCGCGATTTAATGAAAGTTTATGTTCGACCCCGCTCGAACAAACACCTACCGGCCCTCGGCCGAGATTTAACGAAAGGTTATGTCCGACCAAGATCGAATAAACACCCATCGGCCCTCAGCCGCGATTTAACAAAAGGTTATGCTCGACCTCGCTCGAACATACACCTATTGGCCCTCGTCTACAAAGAAACAAAAATTTACACAACTACTGAAAATAAACCATAGGAAGAGAAGAGGATGCAAGGAACAACTTCGATATCTTATATACTTAAAACCGTTTACAATAGGTTCGTGAAGACACCAGTAAAAAATACACAAAAACCAAAAGAGAAAACTACTGGTCACCACCATTACAACCTTCAACATCCTCAATAACTTGGCCATCAACAGCGTCACCACCCTGACCATCAATACCCTCTCCATCACCACATTCACCCTCAAGATATGCGGCATCATACCTGACATTCTCCTCGATTCGGTCTGCACCTTCATCACCCTCGTCCTCACCGGACTCAAGCATAGCGGGAGTATACCCACAAGTGAGTCGAGCTTCACGATCCTTAACATGAACATCTTCGAGGGCAGTCTTAGAAACGGATCCCGCCGCATGAAAATCTTGAAAGACATCTAACTAAGACTCGACATGAATCCACTCCTCATATAACTCCCGAGGAACATTAGGAAAATCTCAAGCATGGGAAGAGGGAGACTGTGCCATTAATCGGGCCTTCTTGGCCTCAAGAGTAGCAACTCGATTGTAGAGGCCAAAAGTCTCTTTCTCCAACTCTCCAATCCTCTCATCGAGCCACTATTTTTTAAGTTTCACTGTTGTTAAGTCATTCTCTTGCTCGGAATGGAGAATCCAGATCACCACCTCAAGAGACTCCACCTTTCTCAAATCCTCCGATTGAGCAGACTCCTCCTTCTCTAGATCCTCTGTCTTCTCGGCCACCTCGCCACTAAGAGCCTCTGCCCTGAATTGACACTCCTCGAGCTTGGCTCGTAGAAAAACCACCTCAGCTTGGAGATCATTGTACTGTGCTTCGACCCCCTTGTTGTGCTCGAGTTCTTCCTCTTTCCTCCTCAACATCCCTTCCAAGACACTACACTTCCCCACCATCCTTACTAGCTCCTCGTCCCTAGCCTTCAAGTCCTCCCTTAGTTGGCGCACATCGCCGCACTCACGAAGCTAACACTGAAGCTTCCGGTACTTCTCAAGGACTCTGAAGTACTTTTCCATCAACTTCACATATATATCTTTACGCCTTTACTCCTTTCGAGCACTCTCAATTTCTAAGACGACTGTCTATAAAACAAACAAAAGAAGTTAGAGATTATGAAGGAATAAACCAAAGGAAAACAACTACTAGCGAATGTACTTACCCGAAGGGCAAGGACATCAATGTTATTCGACAGGTCGCGGTCATTCACATTATTGAGGGTCGTACCCTCAACAATAGAGATAAGAGAGACAAGGGAGAGGATGACTGATGATAGGCTATAATTACGTATTTTAGTCACTTATTACACTCTAGTTTACTGCACTT